>CM035442.1:120347817-120352817 GCA_020310875.1 Ceratopteris richardii
GGATTAGCTATGGACTTAGATACGTGCAAAAGGATTTCTCAAAAGATTAAGCACAGAAGGAGAATGGGAGAGAAGATCGACGCGCAGAATTCTACTAAATTTTCTTCTTCATTACTTTTCACACATATGGTTGATGATACATACAATGTTCATCACCTCTTCACCTATTCTTCTCTATCTGATCTATATCACTCTCTCTACTTATGAATACGTATCTGTAGATATATATACGAGTCTAACTCGTCATCCTTTTACAAAATATATTGAACTATTTACAAGAGTAATATACAAAAGAAACATTTCTGATTCCATTTTCTTCCTCTGAAAGTAATCTTCATTTTTCCATATGTCTTCTCACTTTGATCTTCATAGAATCACTATTGATGATTGTTCTGCTCCAACAGCTCCCCCTCAATCTTCAATTGTGATTACCTGTATCTTCTTTATTCCTGCCATATCTTTAAACCTCTGCAATTTAGGTCCATCCAAACTTTTAGTCATCATATATGCAAGTTGATCTTTTGTAGGGGTGTGTATGACTTCAATTTCCTTCTCAATGACCTTCTCTCTCAGAAAATGATATTGTATTTCAATATGCTTAGTTCTAGCATGAAATACAGGATTAGCTGCCAAGTATAATGAACTCATATTGTCTCCACAAATAATAGGAGTACTCTGAATCACATCAAAAACTTTCAAAAGTGTCTTTAGCCATATTACCTCTTTTGCAGCTTCCACCATACCTTTATATTCTGCCTCTGTAGATGACAAAGCAACTGTATGTTGCTTCTTGGAACACCATGAAATCAATTTGTCTCCTACATAGCACAAGTATCCATGTGTTGATCTTCTATCATCCACATTACCTGCCCAATCTGCATCACTATATATCTTGATTCTTGTATCTGAAGTAAACCCATAGTACAGCCCTTCTTTGAGTGTACCCTTGATGTACCTAAGTACTCTTTGTCCTGCAATCCAATGTTCCTTTCTAGGACAATGCATGAATTGTGAAAGCACACCAACTGCATATGATAAGTCAGGCCTTGTCAATGTAGCATAAATCAAGCTACCAACCAAACTTTGATAGAGTTTCATATCTCTGAACTCTTCTCCTCCAAACCTAGACAATTTATGGTTCACTTCCAAAGGTGTAGGTGCAACCCTGCAATCTTCCATTTTAAATTTGGTTAGCAAATTTTTAAGATACCTTTCTTGGGTCACATATACTCCATGTTGAGTATAAGAGATCTCCATTCCCAAGAAGAATGATAGGTTCCCCAAATCACTGATTTTGAACTCTTTCTCCATCTGCTTCTTGATCATTTGTATCCCCTTATCATTTGTTCCTGTAAGTATTATGTCATCAACATAAATACACACATAAATGAACCCATCTTCACTTGCTTTGACTAGCAAGCTACTATCTGCCTTTGATGCTTGAAATCCAAGATCATTCAAGAATTTTACAAGCCTATAATTCCAAGCGCTTGGGGCTTGCTTCAACCCATACAAAGCTCTCTTGAGCTTACATACATAATTTGGACTCACTTGATCTTTGAACCCATCTGGTTGCTCCATGTAGACTTCATCTGAAATATAACCATTCAAGAAAGCATTTTTAACATCTAATTGAGACAACTTCCAACCTTTACAAGCAGCAATTGCAATGAGTGTCCTGATAGTTGTCATCTTTGCCACAGGACTATAAGTCTCATCATAATCCACTCCATATGTTTGTGCATACCCTTTCACAACAAGTCTAGCTTTGTACCTAGACACACTTCCATCTGCAAATCTTTTAGTCTTGTAAACCCACTTACATCCAATGATCTTCTGACTATTAGATTTAGGAACCAAATCCCATGTTTGATTCTCTATCAATGCATCATACTCCTCTTGCATAGCATCTTCCCAATTCTTCTTCCCTTTGGCCTCTTCATATGTAGAAGGGTCTTCATCTGCTTTTACCAAATAAGCATAATCTTTAGTAGTCAAGAATGAAGTGTCATAGCTATACCTTGTAGGTTGCCATTTGTGCCTAGATGATCTCCTAACTTCTGCTCTTCTTGAGGTCTCTGGTTCATCACATTCTGGATCAAACCTTGGCCTCTCTTCAACTTCAATCTGCACTTCATTACTCTCACTTTCATCAAGTAATTGAACCTTTGCTTTACCTTTCCTTTGTTCCACTACTTCTTCATCATCTGCATGTACATTATATTTACCTGCATACCAAGTACCTTGCTCATCAAATGTAACATCCTTGGATACAATAAATTGCTTTGTGGATGGACTCCACAACCTGTATCCCATTTGCTTATCATCATAACCAATGAATACATACTTCTCTGCCTTAGGCTCCAACTTATGCCTCAATTGAGATGGCACATATGCATATGCCAAGCATCCAAATATTCTGCAATGATCCAAGGTAGGTTTCTTACCCCACCAAGCTTCATATGGTGTCATACCCTGCAAAGCTTTACAAGGCAATCTATTAACCAAATATGTAGCTGTATTAACAGCCTCAGCCCACAAATAATTTGGGCAATTCTTCTCTTTCATCATGGACCTTGCAAACTCAACAAGAGTCCTATTTCTTCTTTCTGCTACCCCATTTTGTTGAGGAGAGTACCTGCAAGTAACTTCTCTCTTTATACCTGCATTCCACAAATAATCATTGAACTCATTTGAAAAATACTCTCCCCCTCCATCTGACCTTAGTCTCCTCAATTTTTGACCTGTAATCCTTTCTGCATATGCATGATAGTGTTTAAATGTATTAAACACTTCTGACTTTTCCTTAATCACATAAATTGTGATCCACCTGGTAGCATCATCAACCTATATGACATAATATCTTGAACCATTTATACTAAAGTCCTTTGAAGGACCCCACACATCTGTATGCACCAATTCAAGTCTTTCTGAGTACATAAATCCATGCTTGGAATAGGATTGCTTATGAGCCTTACCTAATTGACATGCCTCACATCTGTATGTCATGTGTTGACCTGCAATGTTAGGCATTCCAAGCACTGAATCATTGTTAATCATTTCTTTGATACCTCTTTCATTAAAGTGTCCAAGTCTTTTGTGCCAAAGATCCAATTCTGACACCTTCTGCTCTCCATATGTGAACATAGCATGTCCAACATTTCCTTGTACCTTCAATATGAAAAGCCTTCCTTCTTTCTTTCCTGCAATAACTTGTTTATACCCTTGACTAGGGTCTTCCACATAAACTCCATCATTTGTGAACCTTACCTCATATCCTTTTTCCACAATTTGACCTACACTGATCAAATTCTTTGGAATTGTGGGAACATAAAGTACCTTACTCAGAAGAGTGCTCCCATCCTTAGCTTTGACTGAACCAATTGACTTTACCTTATGCTTTGTATTATCACCTGTCTGCACTGTATGATTAATTGCATTATGATCTAGGTCAGTCATCAAAGCAATATTTCCACTTAAATGATTACTACATCCTGAATCAATATAGAACACTCTCATGTCCTCATGTGAGGTTTCACATGTATTCATAATGAGAGTCGAATCCTCCTTTTGATCTGATGCATAGTTGTAGTAGGTGTTATTATAGGATTGACTTTGGAAGTTTCTTCCACCACCTCTTCCAAAAGAATTCCTACCACCTCTACCTCTGAAATTTCCTCTCTGAAATCTACCTCCTCTTGCTCTTTGATTAAAGTTCTGATAATTACCATTGTTTTGATTATTGTGCCAACAATCATGAGATAGATGATTGGTCTTACCACATATCCAACAAGCTCTTGCATTATCTTTGTTGTTTCTGCCTCTTCCTCTACTTCTGCCATTTCCTCTTCCTCTTATGAAGTTTGCTTGGTTTGATGTACCTTCTTCTTCACCTGATTGTTGCTTCCCTTTGTTGGCTTTCTTCTTGTCTTTAGAATACATTGCATGACCTGCACTCTTATCAACATCTCCTTTGACATCATTCTCAAAAGTTAGCATATGACCTAACAATTGATTCAAGTCAGGAGTAAAGTGATCTAATGAAAGTTCTGTAGATAAAATGAAAGGCTTCCATTTCTCATCTCCTCTTAGCCCTGTGAGTATTTGTCTTACCAATTTGTCTTCTTCAATATCTTCATCAACTGCACCTAAAGAATCTGCAATGTCCTTCATCTTTGTCACATAATCAGAGATTGATTGTGAGGCCTTCTTCTTGAAGGTAGTAAACTCTGCCCATAGTGAAGCCTTCCTTGATTTGGTTGTATTTTGGAAATGCTCTTCCAAAGCATTCCAAATGTCACAAGCACTCTCAAGTCCTCTAATGTGAGGAAGCAAATAGTCATTGACTGCCATGTAGATGATGCTTCTTGCTTGAGCATCCTTCTTCATCCAATTCTTCAAATCTGCAAGCTCCTCCCTAGTTGGAACACTAGGATCTCTGAATTCTGGCTTTTCTTCATCTCCTATGATGTATCCTATCAGATCTTTGCTCATAAGGTGAGCTTCCATCCTCATAGACCATGCAGGATAGTTCTCTCTATCCAACTTTTCAATTTGGAGACTATCTCCCATCTTTACTTCACCTGTAGCTTCAAATCTTTAACCTTTACAGATAATAAATGTACCTTTACTTCGAATGTTGCTCCTTCTGATCCTTTTGATGCTCTTTGTATGTCTTCCTTCAAGTTTTCTTCAATCTTTACCCTTCTGCACCTTCAAAATGTAAAATTTTGTATTTCTGCAATAGTCGGAGTCTTCTTTACTTCAATTTTGACACAACCTGCTCTGATACCACTGATGGAGAGTGTTAATCTCCAAAAGAACAAGTTAACCTTGAAGTTAGATCACCTCTATATCAAGGTTAACCTTAGACTCCACCAAACTTAGAGATCATTCACCAAATTATCAGAAATATTGAAAGTTCTGAAAAATTCAACTTCTCTGAAAAGTCTGCTGCAGATTAGTCACTCATTGACTAATCAATCCTGTAAAGTTTTTGA
>CM035442.1:120362817-120370317 GCA_020310875.1 Ceratopteris richardii
ATTGATGATGCAATAGTTAACATGAGATCAGAGAAATCATTATCTTGCATAAGTTGCCTGCCACCAAGGGTGATTAAGTTCCAACCTTTAAGATTGTAACAGGTTAACCCTGACATTCTTACATAATGTATCTTCCTCTAATAGAAGCCTCTATTGATACTTCCATTGAAATTTCTTTGCAGGATAGTGACAAAGAATGTGTGTTAAATTATTAATTTTAAATGTCTATATTCATATTTGCATTTTTTAATTTACTTTCAAGATTTTGATGAGGTTCTTATTGTACAATGATAAGAATATAAACCAAGACATTCTTAGATATTTTTTAAGGTCCTTTATTTCATATTTCCATTGATTTTTATTTGCAGGAGTGAATTGATGACTTCAATTATCCCCCTTCATCTAAACTCATATTGGCATTTTTTTGTCTAATCATAACATTCTGATGAGGTTCCAACTAGGAAATAATTATACAGGAACTTGCATAAGTTAATTCTAGATGAATAAGAGATCTAGAATTCAATATCTAATTTCAATTTAATTATTATAGTCTATCAAAGGTGCACATTAGTCTCAATTAAATAATTTGATTCTATCCAACTTTTCTGTCCTCAAGTAATGCAAGAGAAATTATCATGGTACACATAACAAGTAATATAAGAGAGGGTGGAGAACCTAGTGCAAATTCCAATTCCAGGTTTGGTATTTCAAAATTATAAGAGCATGACTTAAGGCATAAAACAGAGGAGACGAGATAAGAGAAGACGACCGATGCAAGTGACTAGTGCAATCTGAACTTGTCGGATGGCCCTTATCACTTAGATTGGTCGTGTTAGCAAACTACTGTGAGAGACTTCAACAAGTGACCTTGCGTAAAGATTTGACTCATGAGTATAAAAACAACTAGCAACAACGATGAAATGGATAATACGACCGATGCTAGCGATAGGGGCAATCCAAAATTCTCTGATTCCCCATATCGCTTGTATCGGTCGTGTCCTCTTAATTCTTTATATCCTTCTGTATCTTCTCCAATTTAAACTTTCCAACAGGAATGAAGTAAGAAACCCACAATGCATTCATATTTGTGACACGAACAAACTTAATTGGACCATGCAATGAACTTTTGTTTAACTCTCAAGAGGTTCAATACAACTATATATTTCTCAAGCATATAAATATTGTAAAGGCAAATAAATATGGTTACAATGACCATCTTCCAGATGAAGATTGGCATAAGTACATACAATTTGTACATAAACAAATCTTCCAACCTATGTTGGTTTTACATTAGATTTCAATCTAAGACTCAAAAATGATTCAACCCTTTCTATCCTTTTTGGAGCCCTGTTTTCTCTGTTGCTTCTGTCCCTTTTTGGAGCTTTCAGCTTGACTCTTTTTGTTGTTCCCATGCTTTAATGGTGAGTGAAGAGGAAGCCCTTTCTTTTTATCATCATACTTTTTTTTATCAGGTGGAGGGGGTGGAGGTGAGTCTGGATCATATGGGCAGATTGCATGTTTCATGATGCCATTAATTGCTCGCTCTCTAATCAAGATGATCCATGCATCTGGTTAGTCTGATAAATTCAATTCAGGAGTGTAAAACCTTCTTTCCAAGAATCTTACAGCATTTGCAATCACTCTCCAGCCACATGATGTTGAGTCTCTCTGCAATGGCACATGAATTTGTATGTATCCAAATTGCTTTTGTTCATTCATTTTAGCAATTCCAGGAAAATTCTGATCAATGTGCATCTTGAGAAGCTTTGCAGCACTGCATTGTAAAGTGAAAATCAGAATGGATGGCATGGCTTTAAAATAGAGAACAACAAAATGTATATTAACTTACACTTTGCAATTCCCATGTTGTGATTGAAGAGAATTGAGGAAAAGAGCTTGATATGCATTGAAGTCCACAATAATCAAACTCCAATGGCCCCTGTCAACGATTTGCATGTAAATATACTTTCTTAAATGAAACAAATATCTTTCCAAAATGAAGATGAATACTTACTTTTCAATATATGGGTAGATAACACATTCTACCTCTTCTGTAAAATCCTGTAGAAAGGACTTGGCATCTCCATGTTTATGCAAAAAAAACTGTGTCACCAGAGGATCTAAAATAAATACTTTTCTTTGAACCGCTTCCTCACATTGTTGAAGAAGAACCCTACAGATCAAGAAATAAAAATTCAGTTAAGGAACTAGAAAATTAAGCAAAACAAAAGCATTTTAAGGCCTCTAGATATACCTGAGTGAAATGTTGACAACACTATCTGATATTTCAACATGAAGCTCCCTCAACATTTTGTTGTCTTCAGGTCTAATGTCAAGAAACCAATCTTTTTGCCATGGCATTGCAACATTAACTATTATCTGCCCATCTCCTTTCTTGAGGAGCTCTTTATTTGATTTCTGTAACTTTTGAATCTGAGTTAAGATGACACTTTCCTCTGTAAATAATCCTTGCTTTTTCCTCTCCTCCTCACTATTTGCTGCAGTTCTAGTTTCATGATCATGAGTGACCTGAGGGTTGATCTCTTCAATGACAACTGTTGTTTTTGGTGCTCGAGCTGGAGTTATATTTAAAATGTCGAAAAATTTCTGATCATGGTGATCAATAGGAACGAGAGCTTTATCAAATTTATATCTTATTCTTGAAACAATAACATAATCCTTACCCATTAGTGTTACCCTATGAGAATGAGCAGCACATAAATAGGCATCATTCATGAAATCAATAGCAAAGTCCTCTGCAGCTTCTTGTAGGCATAACAGTGCTTGAGTTTGCCACCTCACATTGACAAAGGATGAGGTCTTCATCAAAGAACAGAGGTTGGCTGAGATCTGCTTGACAACTCTCATAAATGGAAGTCTAGGGATCAACAATCCCATAGACTTTTGAGCTCTTCTAATTTCCCTCAAGGACTTTACATGGTACTTGAGCCTTTTTATTGAAGGCTTGTCTGGCACATTGTGTTGAACCTTCTGGGGATTTTGCTCTTGGGCATTTTCCCCCTAGGCATTTTGTTCCTGGGCATTTTGGTCCCGACCCTCAGGGTACAACTTCCTTGCTGTCTTTTTGGTCCTAGCCATACTCTGCGCAAAATCAGGATCTTTAGGCAAGGAATTAGGAAAAGTGGAAACTTACTCTCAAAAAGCTATGATCAATGAATCTTTCCACTATCAGAGACACGACCGATGCAAGCGATTGGAGTCATCCAAAAATGCCCGGATGTCCCTGATCGCTTGCATCGATCGTCCTTGAATTCATCATCAAATATCAATCAAATATATTTTACAATGCAAAATAATCAATTTTCACTAAGAAAAACATAATTTGAAAGCTATGATCAATGACTCTTTCCACTATTAGAGACACGACCAATGCAAGCGATAGGAGTCATCCGGAAATGCCCGGATGTCCCTGATCACTTGCATCGGTCGTCCTTGAATTCGTCATCAAATATCAATCAAATATATTTTACAATGCAAAATACTCAATTATCCCTAAGAAAAACATAATTTGAAAGCTATGATCAATGACTCTTTCCACTATCAGAGACACGATCGATGCAAGCGATAGGAGTCATCCGTAAATGCCCATATGTCCCTAATCGCTTGCATCGGTCGTCCCTGCATTCATCATCATATTTCAATAAATACAAGTCGAAATAAAGGTAACAATGCGTAATACTCAAGCATCACTAAGGAAACCAAAATTTGTAAGCTATGATCAAGGACTCGATGCCATTTGAGAAACATGACCGATCCAAGCGATTAGGGTTATCCAAAAATCTCTGATGTACCGTGATCGCTTGGATCGGTCGTGTCCATATTACCAAGCAGCTTAAAAACTTGGTGGCGATGAAACCTCGATGCTTGGCAAGTGTTGACAAAAAAAAATTAAAGAAATGAATAGGGAAGCTTAAATAGGTCCCAAAACTAAGTTGACCGTTCGTGCCACATGGCATGCCACGATTGGTCCACGTCATATAGCCGTTGCGAATTCCAACATCTTTTGCCATGTGGCATGATTTGATTGGTCCACATCATCTATCCGTTGCATTGGCTAATGTACGCTTTGCCACATGGCACTCTGTGATTGGTCCACATCATCCGATCGTTACTTCGTCCCCCTCGCCTATAAATAGCTACTTCCTTCATAAACTCAAATTTTGAACCTTCAGAGAATTTATCTCATTTTCATGCGTATTTTTCTTTCGTCCTCGACACGACTGATACAAGCGATTTTCCCCGTTTGACCTACGTTGACTCACTTTAGTCGCTTGCATCGGTTGTGTTCTCCTAATAGACATACAGGAGAAGCTGCAGCTAAGATGGAGGGAATGAATGAGATCCTTAGTGTCTCTCCATCAGAGAAACTTCTTGATTTCATGGTTCAAGAGGGTTTAACTGTAGATTATTTTCCTGATGCAATGACGATATTCAACCCCAAAATTGATTTTGAAAAACTCCTAGAGAAATCGAAAAGTTTTCTTAAGGATGAGTGGGAGATTTTCTCGGGGTTGATCAATGGAAGGATCCTTTCTATTTCTCAGAAAACCTATGTCCATCCTCACATCTTTGGGAAGGATCCAATAGATAGGGCTAAAATCACAAGAAAATGCAGAAGGATATCCCCTTTGCTAGGGAAGCTTGATTTATGCCCAGAGCATGAAAAGGATTGCTGCTTGCTCCCTTTAAACATTGCATTCTTGATATGGCTTGATCATATCTCAGTTGAAAAGGAGGAAAATGTTCATGTTGAAGACGAGCCTTTCTTAGAGCTGACACTTGAGGGAAGCTCAAAAACTATGAAAGGTGTCATGGAGATTATTGAGGAGATCAATCTCCAAGCAGAAGAAGAGTAGGTCAAAGGTTTTGATGTGGCCACCTTTAAAGCAGAAACTGCAATAAGGGAGCCAAGTGAAGAAGTTCAAGTGTCTGAGAAGTCCTTACTTCTCCCAAATCTACCTTTTTACTTTATCTCTGAAAAAGAGTTTATACCTCTATTTTACATTCAGGAACTTTTCAATCTAAGGGAGGACTACTGCCTTGCAGCTATAGCTGAGTCAGAAGAAGTTGCAAGAAGATTCATCAATAAGAAAGGAGAAAGAAAAGAAGAATTTTTGCGTCTTGATTTGGATTTGTCTAATGAAGAATTCAAAGATTCATCACAAGCTCTTTCAAAATGCTTTGAGAAAGATATCTCAGAGAGGCCAAGACTTGCTGATGAAGAGTTTGATGAGCATCAGAAGCAACTTGGAATATACTCGTTTGGGCGCGACTATTCATTCTTGGATGTTGCTGAGGACAAAGGAACAATTTGTATTGACTCAAAAGAGCTCATTGAGGAGGAAGATGAGGTCAATGTATGTTGATTGATATATTCTTATGAATTAAAGGTTTTGTCCAAGATCTCCATTTTTAGTGAGAAATTGACCACGACCGATGCAAGCTATAAAGCCCATCGGATAATTTCCGTTGGGCCTTATCGCTTGCATTGGTCGTGTTCGGAGTTGAAGAGGAAGATGAGGTCAAGGGATGTAGTAAAGTATATTCTCATGATTTTAAGGCTAAGGAGATGAGATGCCACAATCGATTTTCTCCAAGGTCTCCATTTACACTGAGAAGTCGATCACGACCGATGCAAGCGATAAGGCCCATCGGATATTTTCCGTTGGGCCTTATCGCTTGCATTGGTCGTGTTTGGACTTGAGGAAGATGACGTCAAGGTATACAGTTAACTATATTTTCAAGAATTTAAACTTAAGGATATGAGATGGGACCGATGCAAAACCTCTATCTTGTGTCAGATTTGTCCAAGTTCTCCATTAGAAGTGTCAGAAGTCGATCACAACCGATGCAAGCGATAAGGCCCATCAGATATTTTTCGTTGGGCCTTATCGCTTGCATCGGTCGTGTTTGGACTTGAGGAAGATGACGTCAAGGTATATAGTTAACTATATCCTCAAGAATTTTAGGTTAAGGATATGAGATGGGACCAATGCAAAATCTCTATCTTGTGTCAGATTTCTCCAAGTTCTCCATTAGAAGTGTCAGAAATCGATCACGACCAATGCAAGCGATAAGGCCCATCGGATATTTTCCGTTGGGCCTTATCGCTTGTATCGGTCGTGTCTAGGAGTTGCATGCAGCATTGATAATAGATATCTGGCTTGTAAGAATTCCCCTCATTCATCAAATATTACATGTTTCTATGTAGTTTGCAAAGAGATATTGATGACGACCGATGCAAGCGATAACGACTATCTGAATTTCTCTAAAGACCCTAATCACTTGCATCAGCCGTGTCTCTTGCTTTTTTTCTTATTGTTTCAAGTTATTTCTCATGACTCCTAATGTGTGCTTGCACTTCATCTAACCTTGTTTTTCATTTTTACCATAGTTAACTTTATTGGATGAAGACAATTACCTTGGAAGGGGCAAGGGAACAAGAAAAGCCATAGAAGACAAAGGAAAAGCAAAGGTGGATATTCATTCTATTATCCACTATCTTCCAAACTTGAACCCATACACTTTTTGTGTTATTCACAAGCACTATAGTGAGGAGCCAGACTTTGCATTGCTTGAGGACTCTATCAAAATACATGGGTTTTACTCCAATACCCTTTAATGCTTTCAGAGTTTTACTACTTGAAAGAGCAACTGCATTCAGAATTTTTGGATATGCCCTAGGACTCAATGCTTCAAGGGCAAGGTACTTTCTTTGTTATTCAAGCTATGCAATGGCTGCAGGGGTGTTAGATTTAAAAAGCATTGCTGGATACAGGAGAAAAGAGTTCCTCAGATATAGAGGTGATTTGCCAGAGCCAAGCTCTTTAAAGAGGCTCAAGGAATGACTTGATTTTTTCAAATTCTATATCTCAACAAATGTACATATACAGAAATTGCCCAATGTGATATAAGACATTGCAATTTTTTTTGGTGTAATTGATCCATGGCCTAGCCTAATGTTAATTGTTATTGATTCTTTGGTCAAAGTCATCTGATGGTAATAGACATATTTCTTTTCAAAGCATAATACATAATGAAATGAACATACATGACATCTTTATTTCTCAAAGAAATAAAAGACATTGCAAATATTAAAGCTCTATTTGAAATGTGGTCTTTTTCATTTTGTGATATTGATACATGATGATTTTGTCTGGTGATAGCCATATCCTTCTGATTATATTTGGCATGAGGTCCTTTGTAATTGTCTTCTAAAGAACCAATCAAAAAGCTCTCTGAAGGCATTGCTCTTTGTTACTCCTCCTCCTTTCCTTGTACACCTAAAGAAGCTTGTCCTTGCTTGATAATGAGATTTTTCCATGCCTTGGGTGTTCCACATGGCAAGTGGTTCTTTTTTGCAAAGAATGCACCATGCACAAGAAGAATATGCTAGAAGAGCAAAAGAATCTCATTAGATCTTTATTTCAATTATAAATAAATAAATTGAATAAAATATCTTTGGAGCTCACCAAGTAG
>CM035442.1:120382817-120385317 GCA_020310875.1 Ceratopteris richardii
AATGCCTTGGGTTTGTGCAAAACCCTTGGCTACCAACCTAGCTTTGTACCTGTTTATTGTTCCATCTGAATTCTTCTTTAGTTTGTAGATCCATCTGGATCCTATTACCTTCATAGAGTCTTTCTTGGGTACCAAGTCCCATGTATCACTCTCCTTGAGAGCTTCCATCTCTTCATCCATGGCTTCTTTCCATTCTGGTTTGGTAATTGCTTCTTCATAGGTACCTGGTTCTTCATTCAACAAGTCCTTTGCAAGATATACAGAATGTTTAGTTACAAGTGATGTGTCATACCCAAATCTGATAGGCTTCTTCTTTTCTCTTTGAGATCTCCTCATTGCTTGTGTTGAGGATTCTAGTTTATCTTCTAGTTGCTTCATCTTCATCTTCCCTTTGGACTTCCAAGCCTTGAACTCTTCAAGGTTTATTGTATCATCATCATCTAAGCTTGAATCTTCTTGCTGAATTGGTTCCTCCTTGGTGAGCTTTGGAAAATCTTCTTCCATGTCATAGGGTAGACTAATCTTCCTGCATTCATTTTCATACCAAGAGTCATTCTCATCAAAGATGACATCTCTGCTTACCTTGAAACCTTTGTTTGTTGGGTTGTAGAATCTGTATCCCTTTTGGTTCAAATCATAACCAATGAAGATACATTTTTCAGCCTTGCTATCTAGCTTTCCCCTTACCTGTGAGGGAATATGCACATATGCTACACAACCAAAGATTTTGCAATGATCCAGAGAGGGTCTCTTACCATGCCAAGCTTCATATGGTGTCATGCCATCAAGTGATTTGGATGGCAACCTATTGATGAGATAGGTGGCAGTGGATACACTCTCTGCCCAAAGATAATTTGGCAACTTTTTCTCATTAAGCATAGACCTAGCTGTTTCTACTATGAGTCTATTCCTTCTTTCTGCTACCCCATTTTGTTCAGGTGAGTACCTTGTAGTAATCTCCCTTTTGATGCCTCTTTCCTGCAAGAAATCTTCGAACTCATTTGAGAAGTACTCTCCTCCACCATCTGACCTTAGCCTCTTCAAGCTTCTTCCTGTTTGGTTTTCAACAAGTGCAAGATATCTCTTGAAACAATTAAACACTTCATCTTTATGCTTCATAAAGTATAAAATGGTCCACCTGCTATAATCATCAATGAAGGACACATAATACCTTGAACCTGAAATGGAAGGGTCCTTGCTAGGTCCCCAAACATCTGTATGTACCAAGTCTAGGTAGTCTTCATGAATGAAACCTTTCCTTGAATAGGGTAACCTGTGAGACTTACCAAATTGACATGATCCACACTTGTAAATCATGTGTTGCTTGGACACATTAGGTATTCCAAGCACACATTGATCCCTGCATATTTGCTTTAGGGTTCTTTCACCTATGTGCCCTAATCTCTTGTGCCATATTTCTAACTCTGAAAGTGTCTGATCTTTGTAATTATACAAAGCAATGTTCTTGGTGTCTTCTAGCTCAAAAGTAAACAATCTACCTGATTTCTCCCCTTTGGCTATCCTTCTGAATCCATGTCTTGGGTCCTCCACATATGCTCCATGTTGTGTGAATCTGACCTGCAAACCTTTCTCCACAATCTGACCAACACTCATTAGATTCTTGGTGATGGTTGGTACATAGAGTACCCTGCTCAATAGATTCTGGTTACCATCACATGTCTTCACATTTCCAATCTTAACAACAGAATGTTTAGTGTCATCACCTGTTTGTACCTGATGTTTGCCCTTGGGCTCTTCCAAATCAGAAAGTAGTGCCACATTGCCAGCTACATGGTTAGAACATCCTGAGTCAATATAAAATAAATGATCATCATTTGTACCTGCCTTGGAGGTCATATTCATGATCAATAGGGAGTCATCTTGCTCCTCTGTGTAGTTGTTGTAGTCTCTTCTATTTCTGAATCCACCTTGGTAATTACCATTGTGGTTGTTGTTGTAATTGTTGTTGTATTGATTGTTGTATCCATTGTAGCTTTGGTGTTGATTGAATTTGCCTCTCCCTTGAGAGTATCCACCTCTTGAGTAGCCTCTTCCTCTCTGATTCTTGTAATTCTTGTAGCATTCATCTGTGGTATGATTAGACAATCCACAAATGTTGCATGGTGATGAGTTGTAGGGTCTCCCCCTACCTGACTTACCTCCTCTGCCTCTTCCTCTAGATGATCTACCTCTCCCTGCATAATTAGCTTGAGAGGTAGAGCCTTCTTCATCCTGTTTCTTCCCTTTACTTTTATCTTTAACTTTCTTATCATTATAGAGAGCAGAGGGGTTATTACCTTTTGATTGATCTCCTGCCTTTGTAAACTTTGCTTCATGTGTAAATAGTTGGCCAATGAGTGTTGTGAGATCTGGGGTATGCATATCCATATAGAGATCCATTGCAGTGGTGAAACTTTCCCACTTATCATCTGCCTTGAGTCCATTTGTTACTTGCCTGACTATTTGCTCCTCTTCAATCTCCTCTCCAATGCTTGCTAAT
>CM035442.1:120420317-120457817 GCA_020310875.1 Ceratopteris richardii
CCCATATCGTGTATCATGAGATTCTTCTCGTGACATCTGTCAGATATCGAGTATCGTGGACCTACTCCTGTGTCAAGTGTCGTGTATCGTTTAGTTGAGATATCGTGTATCGTGGCAAGCCAAGTATCGTGTATCGCCTACTCCCAACACTACAAGGAATACGGGCGTGTAGCGACGGTTAACGCGACAGAATTTCGTCGCTATAAAATTGCAACTTGCGTCGGAATTACCGTCGAGCGCGAACCGTCGATTATACGACGCAAAAAACGACGGTATTTGCGACGGTATTTGCGACGGTATTTGCCTAACGTCGCTTAAACGACGCTTGTCAAAGGCGTCGCTTAAGCGACGCTTTTTAGCGTCGCATAAGCGACGGTCCACACTGTCGTATAAGCGACGGTGCAGACCGTCGTATACGCGACGCTAAGCAAATGTCGCTTATACGACGACGCGTTGCATCGCTTATACGACGATCTGTTGATGGACAAAAATTAAAACGTTGGAGGCTCTGCAATTGGCATTTTCACGCATCCGATCGAAGAGCTCTCCAACGTTCGCAATTGCGCTGCGCTTACGAGCTGAAGCAAGTATATGCAGAATTGTTGTTTTGCTTAAGCTCTCTGTTATTGTCTCCCTATGTCTTTGTTTCTCTCTTTCTACATCTTTCTCTCTTTGAATTTTCTCTCTCTCTCTCTAGATCTCTCTCTCTCTAGATCTCTCTCTCTCTAGATCTCTCTCTCTCTAGATCTCACTCTCTCTCTCTCTAGATCTCTCTCTCTCTCTAGATCTCTCTAGATCTCTCTAGATCTCTCTCTCTCTCTCTAGATCTCTCTCTCTCTCTCTCTCTCTCTTCTCTCTCTTTATTGCAGGTTATTCAAGAAGCTAACCAAGCAAAAACTATGGATCACAATTGTAAGTACAATTTCTATTATTTGTAGATCATTTGAATTGTGTTATTTTCATTACATACCATACTCACACTTATTGATATGCACTCATACACTTATACATGATGAAGAAGCACACACACATGCATATACCTACATATACACATATACATGCACATATCACACACATACACATAGAGTTATACATATACACACACATACACAAGAACATGCACATATTGATACATACATATACACTTATACATGCACATGCATATACATACATATACGCACACATACACATGCACATATACACATATACATGCACATACACACACATACACATAGAGTTATACATATACATGCATATACATATACACACATACACATGCACATGCACATACTCATACACACATATACACTTATACATGCACATGCACATACATACATATACACACACATACACATGCACATACATACATATACACACACATACATATACACTTAGGTACACACATATGAATGAATTATATAATTAAAGTATTAAAACACATGCTTAATATAAACAATAATAACAATCAATAGAACAAAACTCTTCATTACTTAATACCATACACACAATTCAAAACATGACTGAAATGAAAAATATATAGATAAATATATATATATATATATCAATGTAAATACATATAATCCAATGTCATAATCAACGTCTAAAATCCTAATCATCATCATCATGATCATCATCATCATCAGCAATATCATGATCATCCTGATCTTCCTCATCCTCATCCTCATGATCACCCTGTGACGATCGAGATCGTCCCTCCTGTGTCTGTCTCTCCACCTCATCCATATTTGTCTCCCCATAATACTCCTGTATTACATATAACAAACATAAATCAATAAAATAATTAAAACATTCATAACAACAAAATAATTATATAAATTTTTAAAATACTCACAAAGGCATCAGGATGATCTTGTATATACTCGCTCAAACGCCGATATCCAAAATGTGTAGCATACTCGATCTCGTGTTTCGTAGGATATCGGCCATAATCCTTTCGCTGCAATGAAACAAATAAAAAACATTAGTTGCTTGCATTTTAACTAAAATAAAAAATATACTCACAATAACACATATACTTACAAACATAGCTACAAAACCATTATGGCCCATTTGGCCTAAGTGCGATGTGTGGCCCGACTCCACTCTCTTCTTTGCAGTAGCCTGTTTATTCAAGGAAAAAAATACATAAATTAAATTAAAAAATTACTAAAATATCTAAAAATTATAAATATAAACTATTAATTTGTGTACCTTC
The DNA here is from genome assembly GCA_020310875.1 of Ceratopteris richardii. Classification (NCBI taxonomy): domain Eukaryota; kingdom Viridiplantae; phylum Streptophyta; class Polypodiopsida; order Polypodiales; family Pteridaceae; genus Ceratopteris; species Ceratopteris richardii. The sequence continues at coordinate 120,422,533 of CM035442.1, forward strand.
TACTGAGGAAATGACTCCTGAAGACGTAGCTGTCTACGAAAAAACTGCCACGACTCAGGTGGTATGTTAGCTCGCCTCTTATCTCCTGTTAATTTAATCTCCTGTTAATTTAATCTCAAACAGAAAAAAAAGTCAGAATACATACACATATATACACACATATACACATACACATACACATACACATACCCACATACACATATACATGCAAACATATACGCATGCATATACACACATTCATGCATATACACTCATACACATATATACGTACACACACATGCATGCATATACACTCATTCATACAAAATACATGCATTTATCCCACAATAATATGTGTTGTGTATATGTGAATATGTGTATGTATAAATGTGTATATGTGAATATGTGTGTATGTGTAAATATGTATATGTGAATTTTTTATTTATGTAGATAATCAAATTATTAATATCAAATACCATTATTTGTAGATTCTGATCAATCAGATGGAACTCCACCACCGTCTCCTCATCGTGCAACGACTTTATACTGTAAGTATATGAAATATTTAATTTTAACTATATTTGATGGATACATAACTTATATATTTTTTTTATGTTTCTTATGATGTGCAGATTCTGATCAATCAGAGGGTACTCCACCACCTCCTACCCATGCAACGACTTCACATGTGTCCTCCGATAGGAATTATGATGAATTTTACTATCAAGAGCATATTATATGTTGGTGTAACTCTTGTTATGGCACGTATCGAAGACCACGATTGGAATGTATTCAACATGAGGCAGAGTATGGTACTTTTGAGCATGCACCATCACCTAGTCAACGTGATAATGCTTGGGTATGTATTTTCTATATATATTAATGTCATTTTTTTATTTAAAAACCATGTATAAAATCAAATTATTATTGATATACAGGAATACTTGCTCGATGATGATGATGATGATGATTTTTCTCATAATGTTAATATACCTCGTACACGTCATGGACTTGCTGTTCATCAATTACAAGCAGAGGTTTCTAGAAATCCTCTACCTCCTGGTTTAGAGAATGAAACGGCTGGAGATTATCCATTGCCAGCTCGTGATCGTTCTTTAGTACAAACATATGATAGAAGAAGATATGGAGGATGGAATAGAGGACCACTTCCTTTAGATGGAGAGGTTTTCAACTTTTGGGGTAATCGCTATATGATTGCTCCATCCACTATTACTAATGCTGGTCGTGGTCTCTTTATTGTAGAGGATTTGTATGTGCCTCCGAACTCTGAAGTCACTCTTATGTCATTTTGTGGTCCTATATATGGATGGGGAGATTGGCATCGACTTTCACGTTATGTTCAAAGCATGAGTACTTATGGATTATGCTTGAACGCAACATCTCTTACTAGTAGAAGGATTTTACATGCAGAAAATGAAAGATTATATATTGATGGAAGACCTTACACACATGGAAATATAGCAGGTTTAATAAATAGTAGTCGAGGGTTACATAATAGTTCAAGGACTAATTGCACATTTGAGGAGCATGAAAATAGTCATGAATCACCATACATGAGTAGAGATGTATCAAGATACATAGTTGTCAATGCTATTACTACATTACATGCTGGTGATGAACTATTAGTGAATTATGGATGGCGTAGACCTCCAAGAGCACCTTTTAGCTTGAGAGAATAAAAATTTTCTATCCATATTTAATAAGTTATATACTTAATTTTATATTTGAAGTTTAATTTTTATTCATTTATGGAATACTAATGAGTTTTATTTATATGTGTAGATTCCAACGTATGATGTTGATGATATTCGTCCACAGCATTCACAATTACCAATAAGACCTCATTTATCAGAAGCTTCCATGAGGAGGCTACGCAAAACTAAGCCTGTGCAATATGCAAAGTTGAAAGATCTATATTCAAAAGATGATAAAGTACAAGATTTGTGTGACAATGATGAAGATGATGGCATGGCAGATTTTATTGAGGATTGGTATCAAAATGACAGTGAGAGCATGGATATTTCTAAAAATGAGAAATATCTTCGAGAGGAATGTCTAAAGCATGTATATGAAGGAAGTCGTTTGACACGACTAAGTGCGAGCTTACTTATTCTCAACCTTCAAAATCGTTTTGGATGGAGTAATGTATCTGTTTCGACACTATTAAGGTATAATTTTCAATTTTCTATCTATTTATATATATGTGCATAAATATATATATATATATATATATATATATATATATATATATATATATATATATATATATATATATATATATATATATATATATATATATACATGCAGGTTTTTATTCTTACTATAGATAAGGTAAGAACAAGAACTTGAATTGAATGGACACTTTTTGTTCGCGCATCTTTTAAAACTATTAATGCATCTTTCAAAATATTCGTAAAAAATTTGATTGTTTGGATGGCAGGATACGATTGTTTGTTTTGGAGGATATGAAGTATGTACCTTCATTGAATGATTTGTCGATTCACGCATATGTTCAGTTTGAAAGTGTGAGAAGCGGATTTATAATTTGTATTCAAAGAATTTGGCACTGTTTATAGGCCATACAATGGTGACGTGGATGCATCGCATGCAAGATTCCTAGGGTATGCAGTAAACCTCTTGCATGTCAATGATGAGCAATGATGATGCATAAACCTGAAGTTATTTGAACAAGCTGTATAAAAGTGATCCTCTCAAGCCACCATGATTTCCACTTTGTATCCTAAAGTTCAGATGCTCATCATTGACATGCAAGAGGTTTACTGCATACCCCAAGAATCCTGCTAGTACTAGTCCCTTATAATCAGGTTGCTCTATCTTGAGTAACCTCTGTGCATGCGATTCATCCAGGTCACCATCGTATGGCCTATAAACAGTGCCAAATTCTTTGAATAGCAATTATAAACTCGCTTCTCGCACTTTCAAACTGAACATATGATAGAATCGACAAATCATTCAATGAAGGTATATACTTCATATCCTCCAAAACAAACAATCATATCCTGCCATCCAAAACAATCAAATTTTGCGGAAATATTTTGAAAGATGCACATAAGCATACACATATATAAAATTATATGCATATATATATGTATATTTATTTATTTACTTTCTTTAATATATCATTTTTTTTATAAAGTTACAGGTTATTATCTGAAAAGTTTTTACCAAGTCAAAATATTCTTCCTACCTCACATGATGAAATGAAGAAGATAATCAACAATCTTGGTATAGATTATCAATGTATACATGCATGTCCTAACGATTGTATTTTATATAGAGGTGAATATGCAGACTCTTTGACATGTCCCAAATATCAATCTCCTCGATATAAGGGTGAAGAAGGTAAAATCCCGAATAAGGTATTGAGACATTTTCCATTGGCTCCACAGATTAGACATATGTTTCAAAGCCCCGAATTATCAAAGCTTTTGACTTGGGGACATGATCACAAAAGTACTGATGGAATAATCAGAATTCCTCATGATAGTGTTGCTTTTCAGCATATTGATTCTACATGGCCTAAATTTGCACAAAATCCACAGAATCTAAAGTTAGGAGTTGCATTAGATGGGGTTAATCCATTCTCCATGAAATCCAGTAAATGGTCAACATGGCCAGTGGTAGTCATAAACTACAATCTTCCGCCATATCTTAGCATTAAAAAGGAACATTTAATGCTTTCACTTTTAATCCCAGGCAAAAGACAAGTTAAAGATATGAATGTATATCTTGCTCCTCTCATTGACGATCTTCAAGAGTTATGGAGAGGTATTAATGTCATTGATATATCAAAAAGCATCAATGAAAGACATATTACGATTCATGGTATTGTGGCTTGGACTATTCACGATTTTCCTGGATATGGCGTTTGTTCAGGTATTGATGTAATTTTTTTATTCAATATGCATGTAAATAAATATGATTTAATCTAATTATATTTTTATCCTTTTCCATGATGCAGGAATATCTACTAAGGGTTATAAAGCTTGTCCATATTGTGGTGATTGGTTGAGATCAATCTATAGTAAGAATCTCAACAAAAATATTTATCTTCAACATCGACGATTCTTGCCTGATGATCATCCATTAAGATCTAAAAGAGAAGCGATACATTTTAATGGAAAGCTTGAACAGGCCAGTATCCAAAACCTATGACGCCTATGGATTGGTATAAAAAATGGACAGATGGACCTCTGATAGATCCAGAAGCAGAAATCTTCAGTGATGATTCAGATAATGAGTATGTGAACAGAGGTAAAGGGAAATTGGCACTCGTAGAGAACATATCAATATGGTATTCTTTGGAGTATTGGAAAGAGTTAAAAGTATGTCATCTTCTTGATCTTATGCATATATTCAAAAATATTGGTTATTCACTATGGCAGCATCTTCTTGGACTAAAAGATAACACAACATCAAGGAATGATTTGAAAGATCAAAAATCCAAACCAAAGTTATGGCCAGTTTTTGATAGACATCGACAAGAAACGACTTATGCATCTGCTCCTTGGGTACTTACGACAAAAGAGATACAGACTATCAACAATAGAATTCAATTGATCAAGACTCCTACAAGATATGGAGCATCGTTTCAAAACATGTTTACTATGGATGATAAGAGCTTATCTGGATTAAAGACCCATGACTGGCATAGCTTTTTGAAACATATTTTACCTTTGGTTATCGATGGATGTACAATGAAAGGAGTACGAGATGTGATCTATCGTCTTGGATCACTTATAAGGTAATTATGATACTTTTATATTTAATATGTATGAATATTGGATATCTTTTATTTTTTAATTAACTTCTTTACAATTGTTTTTATGATTTGTATAGGTGGATTACATCCAAAGAGATCGATAAAAATTTGATCCCACAAAAAAAATGTGAATGCAAAGAGCTACTATGTTTGATGGAAAAAGAACTTCCTACTTCATTTTTTGATATTCAAGTTCATTTACTAGTCCATCTTGTAGATGAGATAGAGATTGCCGGTGTTGTCAACACTCGATGGATGTTTTGGGTCGAGCGATTTATGGGAATACTAAAAGGTTATGTGCGACAAAGAGCAAAACCAGAAGGATCCATGGCAAAGGGTTGGATGCTTGAAGAGTGCATGTATTACGTTAGTGAGTACCTTGAAAGAGTTCATGAAGAAGCTCCACGTGCATGGACCAACGAGTCTTCTTCAAAAATAACAGATGAGGTATTATCAGGTAAGGGGGTTCCATTCTTATTTACATTTCAAGAAAAAAATGATGTTTCTACTTTTGTAGCATATAATAGCGAATGCATGCAAGCATTCGTTAGCGAGTACGAGGAACTTCAAAGTCTCCAAAGTAAAAGGCGAAAAAACAAAAGATCTAGACGTAATCTCGATAATAATGAGATTACAGATATACCTTCTTTCACGGATTGGCTATATAGTCGTTTGCAACGCGCCAACGCAAATAATGAAGAAATCTCAGATGAGCAAAGAGAGTTAATGATAGGTTGTGAACAAAAGGTAATTTTATTAAAATATATATTTTATTTTTTTCATATATGTATGTTAGTTTCTATTTACTAATTGAATTTATTTTGCAGGCTTGAATGTTCACTAATATGTGGGCTTTTGGATAGCATATTAGAATCAAATCCATTGATTCTTTACGTAAAACAGAGGATTCTAGTATTGTTGCTTGTTTCAAGCAACTATCACGTGCTAGCTCAAAAGACACGAACCTTATAGATAGCGAACTTGGTTACGTAGGAACTATTGTTGGTATCTACGAAATTTCATTTCGTACATTCAAACAGGTAGAAAAAAGTTTATATATTTTTTTTAGAGTTAGTTATTTTTTTAAGCACCTAATAATGGGACGTTTTTGTTGTTATATATTTTGATAGGTCATTTTGAAGGTTGACTGGTATCGAGCGGAGTATAAAGGTAGTAATTCTACAATAAGAAAGGAATTATCTGGGTTTTGGGCAATTGATTCTTCCAAGGTAATGCGATCTACTAAAGAACCATATATTCTTCCTAGGCATATTGAACAAGCATTTTTTTATAAAAACCCAGATGCTCATCCTTGGTGGCAAGTCATTCATGTGCAACCTAGAGGTAGGTCATTGTTTGAACAGTTTATTGTTAGAGAGATTGAAGAAAGTCCTCTTGATGATTCAGCATCAGATACTGATACATCAACATCTGGAATAGAAATTAGACTCATTATACGTGATAATGATACTAATATTTTTAATGAAGAGGATAATTCTCTACATGCTGATTCTACTGATGAGGAAGAGGAATTACCAGAAATAGATATTAATCCACCAATAGATGATGTGATTCATGAGAACATAGATTTAACAATAGAAGAAATAAATGAAATCAATAAGGATAATGAAGATGAGACTATATTGATGTCTTACCAAAATGATGGCAATAATGAAAACATATGAGCAGATTAGATAGTAACTTGAAGCTTCTGAATGGATATCAAATAATAGGTTTTTTTTATTAACTTGAATAACGATGAATCCTACTAGAGAGATGAAATCATGTTCTTCTAAGTTAGAACATGAAGCTCGGGGGTATGCCTAATTATTTTATATATAGCTTTATCTTCGAGGAGTAAATTTTTATCATGTATGTATGCATATGTGTGTGTATTCATGTGTATTATATGTATACATATATTAGTATGCATATATATGTATTTCATGTATATGTATGTGTTTGCATGTGTGTGATATATGTATACATGTATTCATGTACGTAATATATGCAAGTGTTTATAATTGTGTACATGTATATATGTATATGTGTCTATGTGTAAATATGTACATGTAAATATGTATGCATGTATATATATGCTTATGTGTGCATGTAGGCATGTACATGTATGTGTAAATATGTACATGTAAATATGTTAGTATGTATATATATATTTATGTGTGCATTTAGGCATGTATGTGTGAAGCATAATATATCTACTCCATTTTATATTTATGTATCCTATCTAGATGATGTGTATATATCTTTACATATATTATGAATCATGATCCTCGTTGATTCGAGTAGCTATATATAGAGGCATAAGGTTGGGAGGAGAGACATCTCTCTAGTAGGACGTCGGAGGTGTACATATACTTCAAACATATGGCTAAAAGGTTGAATTAGAGTTTTTAAATTAGGGATTTCAAAACCCTAATATCGAGATTAGTGCTCTCTGTCTCTCTCTCTCTCTCTCTCATATACATACATACCGTGCATTGTCACGACGATGCGCCATAAGTGTCCGCATCTCTTTTAAACACCATTTAAGAGACCACCCTGTCCCAAACTCCGTCTCAAGTGAACTGAGCACGTACTTTTTATCCCTCTCATCATGCTCACTACAAAAATAAAAAACATAATATAAATAAAACATAAGATATATATTTCAATTTATATGTAAAACTTTTACTTACTTCCACGGTAAGTGGATAAAGCGCAGGTAAGAGTCGCATAGTGCACGCATTCTCCTCTTGAACTCCAATCCATTTCCTATGTATACAATATTCCCCTCTGGCTCTATGTCGCACTCTAGTCCTAACGTGCCTATGCATGTCCTCATAGGCAACGTCTCTGCTCTGCTATCACGTGCTAGAGGTGGTATAGGTGTCCTGAAAATAGATAGAAAGAAATAAATAAAAATATGTGCTATAATATTATTAAAAAAATTTATGAAAAAAAACATACCTATGAGCAGATAGCTCTCTTCCTGCATGTGGATCCGCAGAAGAGCCCTCGTCTGATCGCGTAAGCATCTGGATCGTATAATCCAGCTCCTCATCGGACATCTCTGCGTAGTCCCTCATTATGGCCCCTAGAGTATCTGACGGAACTCTTGCTCTCATAAGACTTTTTATGAGAGTGAGTTTCGCCTTTCTCTCTTTACTAGGATCCATAATACCTAACATATAAAACAAAATGGTCAGAAATCAATATATATATACGTGTATGTGTGTGTATGCATGTGTATGTGTGTGCATGCATGTGTATGTGTGTGTATGCATCATTATGTGTGTATGTGTGTAGGTATATGTGTGTGTTGTCTATGTGTATGTGTGTGTGTCTATGAGTGTGTATGTGTTTATGTATATGTATGTATCTACGTGTGTGTATGTATCTATGTGTGTATGTGTATGCATGTATGTATGCATGTGTGTGTATGCATATGTATGTGTGTGTATGCATCATTATGTGTGTCTATGTATGCATTTGTACGTGTGTATGCATCATTGCATGTGCATGTGTCTATGTGTGTATGTGTGTGTATATGTGTGTGTGTCTATGTGTATGTGTGTGTTTTTATGAGTGTGTATGTGTTTATGTGTATGTATGTATCTATGTGTGTCTATGTGTCTAAGTGTGTATGTGTATGCATGTATGTATGCATATGTATGTGTGTGTATGCATTATTATGTGTGTCTATGTATGCATGTGTATGTGTGTATGCATCATTACATGTGTATGTATCTATGTGTGTATGTGTGTGTATATGTGTTTGTATGTGTGTATGCATGTGTGTGTGTATGCATGTGTATGTGTATATGTGTATATGTGTGTGTATATGTGTGTATGCATGTGTGTGTGTATATGTGTGTATATGTTTGTATGCATGTGTGTGTATGCATATGTATGTGTGTGTATGCATTATTATGTGTGTCTATGTATGCATGTGTATGTGTGTATGCATCATTACGTGTGCATGTGTCTATGTGTGTATGTGTGTGTATATGTGTGTGTGTCTATGTGCATGTGTGTGTGTCTATGAGTGTATATGTATTTATGTGTATGTATGTATCTATGTGTGTGTATGTGTATGCATGTATGTATGCATATGTGTGTGTATGCATAATTATGTGTGTATGTGTCTATGTGTGTATGTGTGTGTGTATACATTATGACAGTGTATGTAAGCATGTGCATTATGTATGCATATAAGTATGTATGTATGCATATGCATATGCATATGCATTATGTATGCATATGCATATGCATTATGTATGCATATGCATATGCATTATGTATGCATATGCATATGCATTATGTATGCATATGCATATGCATGTGTATGCATATGCATGTGTATGCATATGCATGTAAGTATGTATGTATGCATATGTGTGTGTGTATGCATATGCATGTAAGTATGTATGTATGCATATGCATATGCAATATGTATGCATGTATGTATATGTGTGTGAATGTGTGTGAATGTGTGTGTGAATGTGTGTGTACATGTGTCTGTATGTGTGTATGCATGTGTATGTGTGTGTATGCATCATTATGTGTGTATGTGTGTGTACATGTGTCTGTATGTGTGTATGCATGTGTATGTGTGTGTATGCATCATTATGTGTGTATGTGTGTGTATGTGTGTGTGTCTATGTGTATGTGTGTGTATCTATGAGTATGTATGTGTTCATGTGTGTGTATGTGTCTATGTGTGTATGTATCTGTGTGTGTATGTATCTATGCATGTGCATTATGTATGCATGTAAGTATGTATGTACATTATATGCATATGCATATGCATTATGTATGCAAATGTATGCATGTATGTGTTTATGTGTGTATGTCTCTCTATGTGTGTGTATGCATATATGTGTGTGTATGTGTGTGTATGCATATATGTGTGTGTATGTGTGTGTATATGTGTCTGTATGTGTGTATGCATGTGTATGTGTGTGTATGCATGTGTATGTGTCTATGTGTCTATGTGTGCATGTGTGTGTATATACTATATGTGTGTGTGTCTATGTGTATGTGTGTGTACCTATGAGTGTGTATGTGGTTATGTGTGTATGTGTGTATGTGTCTATGTGTGTGTATGTGTTTATGTGTGTATGTGTATGCATGTATGTGTATGTGTGTGTATGTCTCTCTATGTGTGTGTGTGTATATGTGTGTCTATGTGTGTATGCATGTGTATGTGTGTGGATGCATCATTATGTGTGTATGTGTCTGTGTGTGTATATGTGTGTGTATGTGTGTGAGCGTCTATGTGTGTGTATGTGTGTGCGCGTCTATGTGTATGTGTGTCTGTGTGTGTATGTGTGTGTGTCTATGTGTATGTGTGTGTATCTATGAGTATGTATGTGTTCATGTGTGTGTATGTGTCTATGTGTGTATGTATCTGTGTGTGTGTATGTATCTATGCATGTGCATTATGTATGCATGTAAGTACGTATGTACATTATATGCATATGCATATGCATTATGTATGCAAATGTATGCATGTATGTGTTTATGTGTGTATGTCTCTCTATGTGTGTGTATGCATATATGTGTGTGTATGTGTGTGTATATGTGTCTGTATGTGTGTATGCATGTGTATGTGTGTGTATGCATGTGTATGTGTGTATGTGTCTATGTGTGCATGTGTGTGTATATACTATATGTGTGTGTGTCTATGTGTATGTGTGTGTACCGATGAGTGTGTATGTGTTTATGTGTGTATGTGTCTATGTGTGTGTATGTGTTTATGTGTGTATGTGTATGCATGTATGTGTATGTGTGTGTATGTCTCTCTATGTGTGTGTATGCATATGTGTGTGTGTATATGTGTGTCTATGTGTGTATGCATGTGTATGTGTGTGGATGCATCATTACGTGTGTATGTGTCTGTGTGTGTATATGTGTGTGTATGTGTGTGAGCGTCTATGTGTGTGTATGTGTGTGCGCGTCTTGTGTATGTGTGTCTATGTGTGTGTATTTGTGTGTATGTGTGTGTGTCTATGCGTATGTGTGTGTGTGTCTATTCGTGTATATGTGTGTGTGTAAGTGTGTGTGTGCGCATACCTGTCAACCGTCTCCCTTCTCTCTCTCCCTCTCGCGCGCGCTCTTTCTCTCTCTCTCTCTCTCTCTCTCTCTCTCTCTCTCTCTCTCTCTCTCTCTCTCTCTCTCTCTCTCTCTCTCTCTCTCTCTCTCTCTCTCTCTCTCTCTCTCTCGGTCTTGCGTTCAAGGCCCGGCACAAATGTGCCGGGAGAATTGAAATTTTTTTTTTTACATTCCAGAGCGTCGCATATGCGATGCTCTGCAGTTTGCCAACGTCGCTAAGTGTGTCGCTAACTAGCGACGCACTTAGCGACACTTTGGTGTTGCGTCGCATAAGCGACGCTACCGTCGCTTATGCGACGATGCTCGGCCAAAAAAAAAAATCCGATTTTTTTACCGTCACTTATGCGACGATTCCATCGCATAAGTGACGGTTTTTGTTTTTCCCCGATTCGGGGGCGTCGCTACGCCCCCCTTTTTCTTGTAGTGCAAGTATCGCGATACTTACTAAGTATCATGTATCGCCTGTTCTGTAGCAATCCCAGAGAGGTCCTGTTTCCCTGTTTTAACCCCCAGAACCCTAAACTGGCATAACTTTCTCATACGAAATCCGTTTGCAGTGATTTTGGGTTACAGTAAAATTAATACCATGATTATTAGATATAGTATTTTGAAGTTGACCCTCAGGTGGACTAGGAAACCAAGGGGACTCCAAAGGGTTTTGAGCAATACAAAGGGGAAATTTTGGACTTGTAGACAAAGCTTATGAACCTAAGATCTGGCAGACACTTAGGCAAGGACAGGCAAAGCATTAGATCATTTGAGGCTAGTGCCAATCATATAGCTAAGTCTTGGGCACAACAACTAAGTGGCTATCGCTACACACTAAATTCCGACACAAGTGATTCAGAAATGTCTTTTAGCATGGAAAGACCCACACGTACCTCAGGTACTGCCTATTTACAAACACTAGAAGGTCCCTATAAGACACAATTGGAGTATATCAGGACCAACCAATTAGGTGCTCGCATCTATGAGGATGGTCTGAGGCGATCAGTGGTCCAACTCAAAAATCCTGACCAACCCTTTGGACTTGAACACCCAGTGGTCAAGTTCGAAGAGGGTGCATACATTGATAAGGAAGGAACCATGTATGTGGTTACCAGTCTACCAGATAGGACAGATGAGTGTGGGAACATCATTCCTGAGAACGAGATAGGAGACCTAGAGCAAGGAGACCTAGGATGAGAACCCAAGACCGTTAGAGGTAAGTCAGTCGACTAGAGTGATCACTCTAGATTGGATCCCTCAAGACAACAAAAGCATAGAATTGTTCTTAAATAGAGAATGAGAGGAAGCTTTTTGGAGATTCAAGCCATATCAACCTAACCCAATTGTCACCATCTATGAGTTCAAGGATCCGGAGACACCAGGGAAAGTTGTCTATCTAGATCACACCTCAGAGAAATTGTTCTTGGTAACAGAGCAGGTTAGGCATGCATACACTTGGCAAGGTGAATTAGTTTTCCCTCCACCAAGATCTAATGTGTCTCAAGGTCTCCAAGGAGCAGGATCATCCAAGGCTCATGAAACCTAGAGGGAAAGAACCAGAGAGAGACCTGAGGTAAGCTTTGCACATACTGTGGGTAGGGACGAATCAAGACATGAAGGTGAACGACCTGAGAGGGAGAGACATAGAGCACATAGGCATCAAAGAGATGAACATGATTTCCCAATGCCTAGACCCCGAGAGCACTCAAGAACCCTTAGACCCTCTCAAGTGGTCAAGGCAATGAAGAACTACTTTGATGGATTTGGAGATCCTTATGATCATGTGGCCGAGTTCAAACAAGTGCTAAGAGTTGAACAAGTAGAGGACTTGTTCACCCAGTTCGAGGCATTTGGTCTGACTCTCAAGGGTACTCCCTTAGCTTGGTTTCAACCTCTAAATAGTCGCAACTACCGAGAGATAGGTCAATTGCTAGAAGAGTTCATTGTAGAATTTTCCAAGAGTGGAATTAGGCATAATACATCATCCTTGATCCACATCTTCAAGCAGACACCCCAAGAAATAGTGCGACTTGCAGGAAGAAGATTTAGACAGTTCTTAGAAAGATGCCCTATTCCAGAGCTACCCACACCAGCCAAACAAGTGGCATTGTTCTTAGATGGCTTACTGAGCACAAAGTTAAGGTCATATGTGTACTTGAAAGAGCCTAGATCCATAGAAGAGTGTGTGCGGATATGTATTGACATAGAAGACAATTTGGGTGAGGAGTTAGGACTGTCCAAACTCTACAAGGATTCAGACAGTTCTACTAGTCATACCTCTAGAACCTCCATGGAGATAGATGAGATAGCTGAACAGGTCGCCAAAAAGCTAGGAGTTCAAAATAGACAAATGCCAAGGGTCACCCCATTGAAGCGATGTTATACATGTGGGGGAGATCACATGGCTAATGTTTGCCCAATGATGACTCAACCCCAAGGGAATCCTAATGCTGTGTATTGCACCATTGAGAGAAAATACACAAATCATATGGCTCAAGATTGTCCATACAATAGACATACTGTTAGACAAAATTATCAGCAACCTTACCAGCAGGGTAGGTATCAGAACCAATACCAACAACCATATTATAGGCCACAACAATATCAAGCACCATACAGGCCACAACCCGTCCTAGGAAACCAACCACCAACTCCTACCAATGTGATCCCAGTTAAGTATACGATGGCGGAGGAGAACCCTAATAGAGCATTGGTGCCACTAACCCCATTGGTCTCAGAAAATGACTCTCCTGCTCATGGTTCAGATTACTTCCATGAAGATAGTTCACAAGCTTATTACATAGACTCACCTGAGCAAAGTGAGACTTCTCCATATCAATATGAGACACCCACCGATGGAGCAAAATTGGGAGCCAGAATACTCCAATGTCATGTATATGAATCCAAATCCTAGGCCCCAATTGAGACAAGTAACACCACAAGCCCCTAGAGGACCATGTTTTAGATGTCAGGGTCACCATTTCATTCTTGACTGTCCCCACTCTCTCACTCCGGGACAAGGACAAAACATCAGAATACAAGGCTTTTGTCTTGAGTGCGGTAAGGAACATCTCCCAAGGGAATGTCCCAGAAACCCCTCTAGTGCACCCAAGGTTACACCCATCAATGTGGTAGGTTTAGTGGCCGATTCAAGTTCAAGTAGTAGTAATGCGGCTCCTGTACAGGCAGTTACTAGGGCACAAACATTAAAATAGGATAAACTAGTTGAGCACTCGGAGTCAAGTGAATCAGGAGAGCTGAGTAAGAAAAAAACAAGAACATGGAAGGATACCAGAGAGAAGGCTAATCGCAAGTGGAACAAAAAGATATCCGAGCTAGAAGAAAGCCTAAGGGATACCAAAACAAAAATAGAAGACATTGCATCTCAAAGCCCCTCGAATGCCGAAGCTCCATCCACTCCACCTCATCCCACCCCACCACCCATTGTAAATAACCCACAACTAGGGTCTGTTCTTGCAGATCCAACCCCAGAAGGCTTGGACATGATGTTCAAGGCCTACCAGGCCCGACTTCAAGAAGGGCCAACAGCTACAAACCTAGACAAGAGTTACCCTAGAGCAGACTTAGAGATTGAACGGACAAAAATGTACATGAAAATGGTAGAAGTAGCTCAAGACATGCTCGAGACTAGTCAAAAGTTCAATCAGACAAACTCTGTCAAGTTGGATTTGCATTTCCAGGCCTTACTAGAAAGATTAGAGCAGTTGGTAAACAAGCCACATGTTTCTTTACCTCTGCAGGCTCAACCGGTTGTTGAAAGAGAGATTTCACCACAAATGAAAACTTATGTTCCTGATTCCGTGGATGAGGGAACACCTCATTCAATGCAACAATACTCTCAAGAGTTCTTGCGGGAAATACAAGAAGAAAAATGGGCCAAGGAGAAGGGTAATCCCCCTCCTATTCCTGAGATTGATGATCTTCATGAACAATTTCCCCAAGACATTCCATCTATCTACGGAGACCAAACAGAGCGACAAGAAGATGAAAGATTAGATTTTGAATCTAATTCCCTGCAAGAGTCGCCTCACTTCACAGGCCCATGGGAATCTGAATCTCTTCATATCAGAGCTCCCACAATACTGGTAAGAAACGAAGACTCAGTGGTTCCAAGGAACACTGATGTCATGAAGAACACTAAGGTTCAATGTCATCTCACTGTAGAAGAGCTGCTCAAAGCAAAACCTGAGCTATGGAATCATGTGAAGGATCAGGTTCCAGAACTTGATTCCAATATGCCAAAAGCAGGCTCAAAGCAAAAAGTTCCAGAGATACCTCTCGATAAAATAGGAGACATGAGTGAGGGTGAAGAAGGTAACACTTATCTTCCGATCACCTACCAGGGTTACACAACCAAAGCAATCATAGATTCAGGTGTTGGTGTTGCGATTGCGACCACCTCCTTGTGGAAGCGATGGGACAAACCCACATTAAGACTAACTAGAATGAAGCTTCAAATGGCAGACGGTCATTTTGAAAGACCTCTAGGATTGCTTGAAGGGATAACTCTAACCACTTGTGGTGTAGAGTTTGAACACACATTTGCTATATGTGACTTTGAGAAAAATAATGTCTATGAGATGATCCTAGGAAGACCCTTCCTACGACAAGTGCAAATAGTACAGGATTGGGGAACCAACTCCTTGTACTTACAGCACTTAGGGGTCACCACCAAGGTCAATTTTAAGGATTACACCTTCAAAGATGTACCACCCCTACAGTGGAATCCTATCCACAAAGCGAAAGAATATTCTATCTCTGTGCATTCTGGAAATTCACCTGATCCATCATGGTTGCATGAAGATACTCATTTGTGGATGTGCAAGGTCGTAGAGGAAGAGGAAAAGCACCTAAAAGCAAGAGAAGAAGGAACTCCCCCAGGAGATAGATCAATCAAAGACCCAGCCTATACACCGATGATATTTCCAGATGAAGAATTTGAGCCTCATGGTTGGGTAGAAATCTTAGCTACCATGGACATTGCAGTCAATGAAGAACAATGGACACCTCATTGTGATGAGGAGGGTTATGATATTTCCGTGTTCATGTGTCAGCCCTTGTTGGAAGAGTATGATCCTAGTGAGGTCATAGAAGAAGAAGAGAATGACGATGATCTAGAATCCATTGTGATGGATACTTACTTTGAATCAAAGGAGCACTATTTAGAAGACATAGGAGTGTTAACCCAAAAAGAAGAAGAACCCCTCACAAGCATCAAAACTGTAAATTCAAAAGGAAGGAAGGGAAGGAGGTCAAAAGAAAAAGAAGAGAAAAGCCGTGAAACAAGAAGAGGAGGAATCATTGTTTGAGGTACCAGAAAAATTCAAGAAATATGAAGTTGACCAAAAAAATTTGGTACGAATGCCTAAGAGAGAGGCCATTATAGGACAATCATATGATAATAAAGAAAAGACCAAAAACATTGTAGTAACCATTGAAGAATATGAAGAACGATGTACGTACATAGGAGATGACCTAAGTGCAAAAGAAGAAGCAGAGCTTGTAGCTCTATTAAGGGAATATAGAGACGTGTTTGCTTGGCACTATAGAGACTTGAAGGGAGTAGATCCAAAAATTTTCTCTCATACAATCCCGATGACCACTGATGCCAAGCCCACCAAACAAAAACCCTACACATATAATGACACTTATGCAGCTAAAATAAAAGAAGAAATCGACAGGCTGATTGAAGTTGGAGTCATCTATGAGATTGAGCATACTGAATGGGTGTCCCCCATTGTAGTGGTGCCCAAGAAGACTGGAAAATTGCGAGTGTGTATTAACCTTAAAAAAGTTAATGCTGCTACGATTCGAGATAGTTATCCGCTTCCAATCACTGAACATTTATTCGAGCGTGTTTCAGGCAAGGAAGTTTATAGCTTTCTTGATGGATTTTTGGGTTACAACCAAGTAGCCATTGCCCCAGAAGATCAACACAAGACGGCTTTTGCTATTGAATGGGGAATCTTTGCATTTTGCGTGATGCATCATTTGGTCTCACTAATGCACCTGCAACATTCCAAAGGCTCATGTGTCATGTCTTCAAAGAGTTCTTGCGGAAGAGCTTAGAAGTATATGTGGATGATTTATGTGTGCATTCCTAACAGAGAAGATACCACATTCCTGAGCTCAGGCAAATTTTCAACGTGTAGAGAATATCAAGTTTGTTTGAACCCAGAGAAGTGTGTGGTCATGGTACGACAAGGTAAAATCTTAGGTCACATTGTTTCTAAAAATGGGATATCAACAGATGAAGACAAGGTGAGAGCCATAGCAAAGTTGCCAAGACCAAGGAATGTTAAAGAGGTACAAGCCTTTATGGGCCATTGTGGATATTACCGTAGGTTTATCCACATGTATGCCATCATGGCTAAACCTCTTTATGGGTTGTTGACAAATTTTGAGTGGAATGAGGAATGCGAGAATTCCTTCAATGAGCTGAAAAGACGTTTGTGCACAGCACTAATACTGACAACTCCGGATTGGAGAAAACCCTTTCATGTCCATGTAGATGCCTCCAATCACGCCATTGGATGTGTGTTAGCACAACCCACGGGTGAAGGAAACCTAGATTTGCCGATAGCATATGCTAGTAGGCAATTAAATGCAGCTGAACGAAACTATACGGCAACCGAAAGAGAAGGCTTAGGCATGGTATATGACGTGAAGAAGTTTAGACACTATCTATTGGCCAATAAGTTCAAGTTTTTTACTGATCATCAAGCTTTACTATATTTGGTCAATAAACCTTGCAATACAGGCCGCTTAGTAAGATGGTTCCTCTTGCTAATGGAGTACGACTTTGAAGTTGTTGTCAGGAAAGGTAGGACCCACCTTAGGGCAGACCACCTTTCTCGCATCACTTCAGGAGAGTACCAGTCCTAACCTTCCGCCCTGCAAATAAAAATGTGAAAACGAACAAAGAAAAAGTAGTGAGATCACAAAAATACCAAATATTGGCTAGGAGCATGTACAAACAAGATATAGAGGGAGTCTTAGCTTTTTGTGTTGAGGACAACGAAGATACTAGTTGGTTGCAACAAGCCCATGAGGGACTGCTACGAAATCACTACTCCAAACAGCAAACATTGTAGAATCTAAAACGTTTAGGAGTGTAATGGCCTAGCATGGACAAAGAAATACAGGAGTGGATTCAGAATTGTCCAATGTGTCAGGAGAGACCCCCAGTGGAGCATGCTACCCTTTATCATGTGTCATTAATTCCAGACTGGAGTGCTCCATTGGTAGAATTCATGAGATCGGGAACATTACCCAATGATGTTGGTCTAGCAAGAAAATGGATCATGGAGCAAGAGGCTTAGGACTATGCCTTAGTTGGAGACAACCTATATCGGAGAGGCAAAGATGGTTACCTAAGACTATGTGTTCATGAATCGGACTACTTGAAAGTCTTAGAAACTGCACACAGCAGTGTTGCAGGTGGACACTTTGGGCCTGACCAAGTAATTAAGACCATCCTATTCTCAGGACTTTGGTGGCCCACTCTTCATATGGATGCCCATACCTATGTGAAGAAATGTGACACATGTCAATGAGCACAATATCCGATCAGAAAAGATGAGATGCCTTTGAGGCCAACAATGTGAGGACGCGCATTCTCGAAGTGGGGTATAGACTTTGTTGGTCCTATTAACCCCCCAGCTAGAAATTCCCATGCTGAATACATTATTGTAGCCACTGATTACCTCACCAAGTGGGTGGAAGTAAAAGCCACAACAAAGAATGATGCTCAAACAACGGCTAAGTTCTTATTCGAAAATGTGTTCACTAGATATGGGTTACCAATAGAGTTGGTCAGTGATAGAGGCACACACTTCTTGAACGAGGTCACTGAAAATCTCCTTCAAGAATTCATGGTGATACATAAGAAGTCTGCCCCTTATCATCCACAAGCCAACGGACAAGCCGAGAGCACGAATAAGATCCTATGTAATGTATTGACAAAACTCATAAATAATAAACACTCTGATTGGGACAAACAGCTTCATCATGCAGTTTGGGCTTATCGAGTTTCCTACAAAACGGTACTCAATGCCACCCCATTTCAGATGGTCTTCCGATAGAATGTTGTGCTACCATTAGATTTCCTAATCCCAGCCTTAAAGGTAGCACAAGAGCATGAGTGGAATGGACACGAGCTGTCCTCTAGGATCTTTGATTTAGAACGCTTAGGTGAGACGAGGCTACGAGCGGCCGCAGGCATTTATGCTGCAAAGAAAAGACAAAAGGCATACTTTGATGCCCATGTAAAGGATAAAGGATTGAAAGAAGGAGATCTGGTGCTGGTTTAAACGCTAAAGCAACATGCCCGCAAATTGGAGAAACGAGGATATGGACCCATGATCATTAATAGAATCTCCACTAGTGGTGCAGTTCAATTGGCCACTTTAGAAGGTGATATCTTGCCAAACTATATAAGTGGTTGTCGAGTCAAGTTATATCAAGAACCTCTTACAGAGGAAATGCTAATGAGACTCAACACTGCTAAGAAGCAAAAAGAAGAGGAGTTGAGGGTTAGAGAAGAAGCACAAGCAGAGGCTAGAGAGCACATCAGAAGAAATAAGTCACGGCGACTAAGCCTAGATGTCAACACAAAAGCTCCAAAATATCACATGGACATGTGCCAAAAATCGGACCTAACTACTTCTCAAATAATTGACCGACGCCCCTTTGTGACCATAGAGGTAGGACAAGGAAAGAGAATAAAGAATGTGGGAGCATTGGTTGACTCAGGTGCAGCAACTAGTGCAGTTAGACTTTCATACTGCCAAGACCTACAAGTGGACATCAAGCCCATAGAATCTTACCTCATAGGTTTGGGAGGTGTGGAAACCCCTTGTTTGGGCGAGGTGGAACTTCCCATCTACCTTCAAGATGTTCCAATAAAAGTCAAAATGCTAGTGTGTCATGATGCGGACCTTACAGAGCCACTTGTCCTAGGTCAAGATTGGATTTATGACCATGCACTCAACTTGAACTTAAGAAGTCAACTTCTTCAAGTTTGGGTACATGAACAATGCATCACATTAGAATTAGAGAATTGCATGCGCACAAATCCAAATGTCACACATTCTCTTAGTTCTTCGAGGACTAATCTTAGCAAAAAAGATGTATGTGTCCCAAGCTCGATGATCCATAAGGACTCAATCATGGAAGAACAATTGCAAAGGCATGCAGACCTTCCTTCTCTTTCAAGGACTAAAGCATCCATAGTGGTTCAACCACAGAGGCAAGCAAAACAATACAAGACAATGGCTATATCAAATAGACAAAGAGATTTCAAGAAGAAAGTAGTTCCGAGCATGAAACGGATCTGGCTACGAAAAGGAGAGCAACCACCAGCCTTGCCAACACAATTCCCACCCAGGCAAGCTAACCATGTGAAGACAAGAGCCAAACCACCAGGACTAGCTCAACAAGAAAGAATACGACAAATTTGGGTGCCTAAGAAACTAGTTGCAGTTCAACAAGGACAATCACATATGTGGGTGCCCAAGGTGCTCTTACACGTGCTAAGACCTATGCTCCCCACCATGCAAAAGGTCTCAACAAAGAAGCCAAGGAGAGAAAAGGGTAAGAACAGAGCACAAAGACCAAAAGAAGATAAACTCAACCCTTCTGCAAAAGTAAGCAGGCAATCATCAAGGATATGGGTTTGGAAGCCAAAAGCACCAGCAACATCCATAGAACCAAAGAGCCAACCACACTGGATACCAAAGTTTGGAAAGCATCCAAAGATGAAGTGGCCTGAGGCGATCTCTACAGGGCCGAATCCTATTCTGAAATGGGTTCCAATCAGGAGGATTACATCATTTTGAGATCCAATCAACACCTCCAATCAAAGAATGCATCAAGTATGCAAGTAACATCAAAAGCCTCGACCAGCAACAACCATGTGCCTTTGGCATAACCCTGTCTTTTGCACCATTCAGGTCATGCATTTCCAAAGTATGCATCAATATAGGGCCACATTACACGGCCATGCATAGACACAATTGAGAAATCCTAGGCACATGAGACACACTTGACATATGTAATATATTTTATTGATCCTAACCACCTTCTTCTTGTTTTGTAGTTGTTCCCAAAAAAAAAAAGAGAGAGAATAGGTCCATGCGCTCGACGACACTCATCGGTGAACCATCAGCAAGGATGTTCATCAACCAAAAAGACAAGCCAATCGTCAATCACCGTGATGGGCATACAACACAAAGAGACAAAAATCGACCGACCTTTCACCATGGTAAGCACAACCTACTTTGGCAACATGCTCACCATGATAGATTAGGAAGCCTCTTCGTCAACATACCCTTGAGCACTTAGCTCAAGTTCCAATCTCTTGCACCATACTTCTTCCCATGCATTTTCCAAGTGCGCATACATAGGGCCACATTACAAGGCCATGCACAAGGCACATATTTTGCTCAACCCATGCACTAATGCACGTACCCACCATCCATTATGGGTTACAAGTACTTGGCATGAAATCTATGAAAGCCATCTTTGGAAGAACCAGACGACATCAAGGTGACAACAACAAGAGCAAGGAAGCAATCCACCACTGAGAGTTGCTCATAATCAACATTGACCACCTCCTTTGAGTAGCTAGCAGTTTTGGAAAGCTCACAAATGCACCATCAAGCTGGAATACGAGGAAGACGTACATACAAAGGGACTACAACCTCCAAGAATTAGCAGTGGCAAACTGAAGAACCCGACAATCGACCAGGCTACATTGGGAAGATGGACCGCTACTTTTGATGCATGGAGGACACTACCTCTCAACGTACTACATGGAAAAACCACTACAACAAGGGTCTTTCAGGGACGACAGACTCAAGAGGGGGGGAGTGTTGAAGCTCAAGGTCAAGGACAAAGCATGGAAGTGCATCAAGGAAGTGGACACACAAGAAGAAGGAGCAAGTAGGGAGCTCCAAGAAGCACCTGTCAAATTTTCAGAAGAAATCCCTATAAAAGTAATGATTTTCATCACTAAAAACCATTGTAAATATCATTTTCCATTTTTGTAACTCCATTTTGTTCAAGCCGACGAGTCCTCGAGCTTGAGGAGTGTAGCTCAGTGATGAGTAGCACCTCCTTTAATGTCAATCCGAGAAGACGTGAGGATGGTATGATGACCTCGAGCAAGTGAAGGCACAACTGCGTGAGTGAGAAGCACACCAACATGCACACACATACACACACGCGCACACACGGCAAGACAAAGAGAGAGACAATGGAGTTCTTATTTATTACTTCAAAAGTGCTCATACAAGTTCAAATCTATTACAATCTAACCTCAAAAATGAGCTCTCTAGCTCTATTTATAGTTTTTAACTAGCTTATGGCCCTGTCCAGACCTAGTGTCTGGCCTAGTTAAAAATTAGGTTCTAGGGCCTATTTGGAGGCTCAAACGGAGTCTAAAAATCATGAAAATTGGTACGATGCTACTTCTAATACTCCTCAAGCTTGAGGACTCCTCGGCTTGCACAAAATGGAGTTACAAAAAGGTGAAATGGTATTTACAATGATGTAGAGTGACTGAATTCACTATTTAGGAAGTATTACTTCATGGAAAAATTTGGACGGCCTACTTGCCATATCTTCATTGACTACTTTGTCTGCTGGTGCTTTCTCTTCGCTCTGAATCCCTTCTTTGACTTCCTTGTCTTGTGAGTCCTTGGGTACCTTGACTACTGCCAACACCCCCCCCTCTCTCACGTCTGTCGTCTCTGACAGACCCTTGTTGAGTGGGTCGTTGGATGTAGTACTCCACAACATCTGTGGCTAAATGATGTTCTACTATTCTCAACCCTTTGGCCAAATCAGTGAGTAGGGCATCCCAGTCTACTGGCCCTGGAACTTCTGGATGTGGCATACGTAGCTTTCTTGAGTGTAGAGCTTGTTCCACCGCAAATAACTATAATAGGTGAGATGGTCTAGGAATGAATATCTCTGAATGATATTCCCAGAACCCGGTGATAAACATCTCTTCAAACGTCTGTTTGAAGCAGGCAGGTAGATACTTTATACAGCATGCCATGCATATACGACATTAATGGATGGTGTTGTGCTCATGACGAATGGGGGGAGGGAGAGGTGCGGAGGTGGGTGATATGTCCATGAAATCAAAAGTGGATGTAGTCGTGGGAGTGATTGTGAACATGGGAATTATGGGTGCGGTGATGGTGGTGAAGGTGTAAAGTGGTGTGTGTAGTTGTGAATATGAACCGCCAGGAAGTGTGATGGGGGAAACGGGGTTTTCCATGGCTACAGTTAGAATTACAAAGTCAGTGGTAGTGTAAACAAGAGGGGTGGTGATCGGTTGTGCAGGTTGTGTGGGTTGATTGACGGTCTGTGCTTCGGTATGGGAAGTGGACCCTAAGGCGGTGACAGTAGTGGTTTCACTGGTAGTGGGAGGTGAAGGTGGTGGAGTTGGAGGGAGAGGGGGTAAGGGGGGTGACGGGGGTGCACTGGATGTATGGGCTTCCTCAGTGTCATGAATGGTATGAGCTGTGCCCATGGTTGTGGATGTGGTGCCCTGTGGTTCTAATACTAATACATTCATTTGTTTTCCTGATTGAGGGGGGCGTCTGTCGTATCGTCGTTCCGATCTTCGTGAATATGCGAGAGCGGCATGCACCATCTCAGGTACCCCCAACGCATCAGCTATCATATCAAGGCTTGCTCGGTATTGCTCATCCACACCTTCCTCCTCAAGGATTTGGTTCATGAGGGCTTTTCCTGCTGCTAGGGATAGTTTGTGTTGTTCTTGAACTCGGTTGATGGTATCATACAGCTTTTTCAATTGCTTCATATAAGCCGGGGCACCATCAAGTTCCTGTAGAACTTCTTGCTCATATTCTTGCTCTTCTTCGTCGAACATTCCTTCTCGTTCCTCCTCTTGGTCCTCTTCTTCATCATCCTCCAGTTCGACTACTTCTGGTTGGACTGGATGGGGTTGGTCTGTAACTGTCTGCTGCCCGCTTGCCTGCTCTGCCTCCACTTCTAAATTCGTAGCATTGATTATTCTGGCTACCTCTTCATCAGTTAGATCTTCCAATGTAAAGCCATGAGGGAACTCTAAGTCGGTTGGTATAGGTGGAAACACCAGATTTGGTCCATCTGTGCTATGTCTTGGTAATCTGATAGTGAAGGGTTGCACACGCCTGGGAATCCGTGGAGTTGTCTCTGGTGTCAGTGTCGCATTGCGGGCCTGTGCACAGGGCATCTCAACTGCGCCTCTCATTTTCTTGGATGGAGGCCCTGCGATGGATAGTCTACGTTGGAATTCTTGCACCCTGGTCCAAATAAGTGCCCTTTGAACTGGCACATCATATGCCAAGCATTTGTAAACAATCCTTGTGAGAGCACAACATCCATACAGTACTGACTCCTTGTGAGACAAAGGTGTTGTATCCCTTTTTCTCTTTGCTCGGAGTGAGGGTGCTAATCAAATACGAGCATCTTAGAAAGTCGGGCTTTGGCAATTGGGCTTTGAAGTAATCGTATAGTCCCGCCTTCTTCCATATCGGTTTCAGCCCTTCATTATTTTGAAGTCTCTCAAATTCCCTGGTGAAAAAGTGATACCTGCCCCAGCGCCCATTGAACTCTATATCTGCCTCCCACAGGTAAGTGCCTTCTCCCAGAGGTCCTACCACATCACTGAACCAATGTGAGTTTTTGCTGACTGGCATTGTGTGCCCCTGTGGAGGATTCTGAATCGGTATGGCATGTAATGCTCTCAATGCCATTGGGCGCTCCTTCAGTTCCTCCTCAATGGGAAGACTTTCAATGTCCACGATTTGAGGGTTGGTGCATGCCTGGGAACTAGGTCCTGCTGTATCTGCCATGTTACTTCTTGCCTGCTGACTCTGTGAGAATATAGAAACATGTGTTAACATTGTAATGGACATGATAGAACAGTTTTTATCCCCGTTACAACATTAACATAAGGTTAGTGAGAGGTTAGTAGGTCAATATGTGCTAGGTGATCTAGTGTGCCATTAGTGGATGGATAGTCTTGTGAGCTAAATGGAAAAGTGCAGTGTAAGGGTGATGTAGTTAGTCAGTGGGAATGAATTTACAAATGGGGTCGGGGGGTTTGTTACACGCTTTGGGCTGCCAAACAAACTGAATGGCTATTGGTCTTGATTTTGTGGAGACTCTGGAGGGCTTTATAAGAGTGTCTGCTTGGAAATGAGGCTTTTTAGGGACCCATTTACAAGTGATTCTGCTCGTGCTCATGGGCCAATGTGTGTTCGTGTGTGTTGAATACAAATGGGTATCGACTGTGCGAGTGAGTGAACCATGTTGTACAGGGTGTGGCCTCAGTGTAGCTATTTGAGCCCGCAAGCAAGCCTTAGGCACCCAAATTTGTCTTGATTGTGGGCTAGCCTTCATCGACTTCTTGGGTACCTAGATAGACTTCACTTTCAAAGAAGGATTTTTGGAGGACTTCTTATTAGTGTCATGTCATTGATCACTAATAGGAAGTTGAGCCAGTGGTTGTGGCTTGACCGCAATAGGATGCTCGCTCTTCCGTAGCCACACTTGTTTTGGTGGTTGAGACACCGTGCGTCGTATTTTCTTTGTGCCTCGAGCACAAGTCGTCTGCTTCTTCTGCATTTAATCCACCTTTGGTTGCTGCATCCCTATGGCTTTTGGAAAAGAAGGGAGTTCCGTTGTACCCTTAACTTCTTTGTTGAGACAATCATCCCTCTGCATCACATAGTTTTGGACAAGAATAGCATTGTCAACTTCATGTGTACCCCTGGAAGGACCACGAGTGTGTGCCTTTCCTAGTTCCTTGAGTGCTCCATTGTCTAACTCAACTGTAATTCGACTCTGATTTACCCAGACCTGAAGAAGTCCACTTCTTAGGTTTAGGTTGACTGCATGATCATAGATCTAGTCTTGACCCAAGACAAGAGGTTCAGTGAGATCCTCATCTTGACACACTAGTACTTTAACTATCATTAGAACATCTCGAATGTAGAGGGGAAGTTCCACCTCACCCATGCAAGGGGTTTCCAGGCCTCCCAATCCTATGAGATATGCTTCTATAGGATTGACATTTAATTTCAACTCTCGACAGTAAGAAAGTTTAACAGCACTAATGGCTGCACCTGAGTCAATCAAGGCCCGTATAGTCCTTGCACTCTTTCCTTGTCCTATCTCCAAGATTACAAAAGGACGTCGGTCAACTATTCTATGGGGGCTTACACTTGAGACTTCACACATAGCCATATGATATCCTGGGTCCGCATAGCCACCTGTCCTAGGCTGATCTCGTCCTTGTCTTCTCATCTTAATTTTTCGGATGCGTTCCAAGGCTTCTGCCTGTGCTTCTTCTCGAACTCGTTCTTCCTCTTCGTTACATTTCTTGGCAGTGTTGAGTCGATTGAGCATTTCCTCATTGAGAGGTTCCTAATATAACTTGACTCTGCATCCGCTCATGTAGCTAGGGAGAATATCGCCTTCGAGTGTGGCTAATTGGACTGCTCCACTAGTCGAGATCCTATTTATGATCATAGGTCCATAGCCTCTCTTCTCTAATTTTCTCCCATGTTGTTTCAGGGTATACACCAAAACTAAGTCTCCGGCCTTCAATCCTTTATCCTTAGCATGGGCATCAAAGTACGCCTTCTGTCGTTTTTTAGCTGCATATATTCCTGCGGCAGCTCTTAGTCTTGTCTCACCTAGTCGTTCCAGATCAAAAATCCTCGAAGAGAGTTCATGACCCGTCCACTCATGCTCTTGTGCTACTTTCAAGGTAGGTATCAAGAAGTCCAATGGTAACACTGCATTTTGACCGAATACCATCTGAAAGGGTGTGGCTTGGAGTACCGTTTTATAGGCAACTCGGTATGCCCAAACAGCATGGTGTAGCTGTTTGTCCCAATCAGAGCGTTTATTATTCACCAATTTAGTCAGCACATTGCATAGAATCTTATTTGTGCTTTCAGCTTGCCCGTTAGCGTGTGGGTGATAAGGGGCAGACTTCTTGTGTACTACCAAGAACTCTTGGAGAAGATTTTCAATAACTTCATTCAAGAAGTGAGTGCCCCTATCACTTACTAGCTCGATAGGTAGCCCGTATCTAGTGAACACATTCTCAAATAAGAACTTAGATGTTGTTTGAGCATCGTTCTTCGTTGTGGCTTTCACTTCCACCCACTTGGTTAAATAGTATGTGGCCACAATGATATATTCAGCATGTGAACCCTTAGCTGGGGGATTAATCAAGCCAACAAAGTCTATTCCCCACTTAGAGAATGCATTTCCACCCATCAGAGGTTTCAGTGGCATCTCATCTTTGCGTATAGGATATTGAGTTCGCTGACAAACATCACACCTCTTCACATAGGTATGTGCATCCATGTGAAGGGTTGGACACCACAAGCCTACAAATAAGATTGCTTTAATCACTAAGTCTGGTCCAAAATGTCCTCCTGCTATGCCTTGGTGAGCAGTTTCCAAGATCTTAAGATATTCACTCTCATGGACACATAATCTGAGATAACCATCTTTACCCCGCTTGTATAGATTATCACCAATAAGTGAGTAGTCTAGGGCTTCTTGTTCTAGACTTCTTTGTCTGGCCAATGTCATATCTTGTGGGAATATTTTCGTCCTAAGGAAGGCTACTAGTGGTTCACTCCAATCCGGCACTATGGACACTTGATAGAGAGTGGCATGTTCCACAGGTAGTTTAATGCAACAGATCGGGCATTCCTTACACAACTTATGGACATCAGCTTCCATAATAGGCCAATGCACTCCAAATCTCTTAAGTGTCTGTAAAGTTCTTTGCCTCGAATGGTGTTGCTCTAATGCACCTACATGTGCTAATTGCAACCATTTTGCGTACTCGTCCTCTTCCACACAACAAGCCAATATCCTTTGATCTGTCTGTTTGTACATGCTTCCTGCCATGATATGGTACTTTTGGGCTTTGACTACCTCTCTATCTTGAGTGTTTATGATTGGGTGGTTGGGCCCGTATGTCAATACTGGCACTAATGGCCTAGCCCACTGAGGTACCACTTCCAAATTAAACAAGTAAGCATCAGGAAGGTCATCTGATACTCCTTGCGGTGCTTCTCCAGATGTGAGTCTTGAGAGGTGGTCCGCTCTCAAATGAGTTTTCCCTTTCCTCACCACAACCTCAAAGTCGTATTCCATTAGTAAGAGAAACCATCTTACTAATCTACCTGTATTGCATGGCTTGTTTACCAAGTACAACAGTTGTTGGGAGTGATGGTTGGATGCACTCAAGAAATGAGTTGATGCTGCTATACCTGCCTCACACCAGCCCTCCTTTGATTCCAGAAATGCTTATTAGACTCCTTGATCTTTCAAATGATACCAAGAAACCATATATGTACTGTGCAAAAGGTTTGTGTAATGATCAAACCAAAACAGATAACTTGGTTCCTTCACAAATCCAAAGAACTTACTATTTCTGTAATGATACCTGCTCAGTGTTATGCTCAGTGTGACCAGCACACTTGAAATTGAAACAATTCCTTTTGGGAGTATTAAAGTACCTTAATGAGCTACCAATTACAAGTGGAATCACTCAAATTGATAAACCATACACTGAGAAATAAGTTTAGCAAAATTCTGATTACCCCCGACTTCTTAGGAGAGTTGTAGAGATAGACCAGTGACTGCTTCGAGCACGATTTCTCCCAAATGGCTGAATGAAATCTTCTGAGATTTTGTATGCTTGTAGAAGACCTTGAGCTGGTTCCAATGAGCTATTAAACTCTTGATTTGGTTCAGTGAGCACTGAGAAATGCTCCTTGGAAGTTGACTGACTTGGAGTAGGAGACTCAGACAAAACAGAGATGATGAATGTAAGTATTTGTATTATATCATATGATTGTACATTCCCATTGGCATGATAGACATAGCACAATGGTACTCAGATGTGTGGGCTATGGAGTATACCTCACACACTCACTTGATAGTACAGAATAGCCTCGGGATTGATGATGGATACCCGCGACTTTTTGCTTGTAGTTTTTATAGGAGTTGAAGGTTAATTTGAATTTCAAATTCAAACTTAGGCTCCCTAGAATATCTCTACTAAAAGTAGGGAGATATTCTCTCTACTAAATCATTCTCTTTTCCACGACTAATGGAGTGGGTAGGTGACTTAAGTGATTACATATAAATGCCAAGTCATATAGACTTTTACAAAAAGGGTAAAAAGTAAGAACATCTAAGCATATGTTCATATGCACCTTGCTTAAAGTGAAGCCTTGATAAAGCTTTGTCCAAGCTAGTCTTCCATGATTCCAAGCCAATGTGTGAAGGCTTGATATGCACCAACAACAGTGCTTGATGATCAGTAAAAAATTTAAACTTATTTGCAAGCAAATAGTGTCTAAACTTTTTAATTGCATATACCATGCCTAATCCTTCTTGTTCAGTGGTGGTATAATTTCGTTCAGCTGCATTCAACTGTCTACTCGCATAGGCAATTGGAAGATCCATATTACCTTTGCCCGTAGGTTGTGCGAGTACACATCCAATAGCATAATTGGATGCGTCCACGTGAACATGAAAGGGCTTATTCCAATCTGGTGTGGTCAAGATTGGTGCTGAACACAATCTTCTTTTGACCTCATTGAAAGAGTTTTTACATTCATCAGTCCACTCAAAGTTAGTCAAAAGTCCGTACAAAGGTTTGGCAATGATGGCGTACATGTGTATAAAGCGTCGATAATAACCACAATGCCCCATGAAAGCTTGTACTTCCTTGACATTCTTTGGCCTAGGTAGCTCTGCGATGGCTCTTACTTTCTCTTCATCAGTGGATATGCCATTCTTTGACACTATGTGTCCTAGAATCTTGCCTTGCCTGACCATGAAAACACACTTTTCTAGGTTCAGGCAGACTTGATATTCTCTACATTTGTCAAAGATTTGCCTGAGCTCAAGTATATGTGTTTGTCTGATGTTGGAATGAGCACAGAGATCATCAACATAGACTTCTAAATTCTTCCTCAAGAATTCTTTAAATACATGGCACATCAGCCTCTGAAAGGTTGCAAGAGCATTGGTAAGCCCAAATGGCATTACTCGAAAAGCAAATATACCCCACTCTATGGCAAAAGCTATCTTATGCTGATCTTTTGGAGCTATGGCTACCTGATTGTAGCCCGAAAATCCATCAAGGAAGCCATACACTTCCTTGCCTGCCACCCTTTCTAGTAGATGCTCAGTGATAGGAAGTGGATAGTTATCTCGAATGGTGGCTGCATTAACCTTTTTCAAGTTAATGCACACCCGTAACTTTCCATTCTTCTTGGGCACCACTACGATGGGGGATACCCACTTAGTGTGCTCAATTTCATAGATGAATCCAGCTTCTACCAGTCTATCTATCTCCTCTTTGATCTTAGCAGCATAATTATCGTTATATGTGTATGGCTTTTGCTTAGAGGGTTTGGCATCTGAGGTCATGGGGATAGCGTGTGAGCATATGTCAGGGTTGACACCTTTTAAATCCTTGTAACTCCAAGCGAATACATCTCTATATTCTCTCAGCAAGGTTATTAGCTCATGCTCTTCTTCCTCTGTCAAGTCATGGCCTATGTACGTGCATCTTTCTTCTCCTTCTTCTATGGCTACGATTACTTTCTTGGTAGTTTCTTTGTTATCATAGGCCTCTCCTGCTTGTGCCTCGCGTTTAGGCATTCTTACCATGACTCTCCTATCGTCTATCTCATACTTTTTGAAATTCTCGGGGACCTCAAACAAGGATTCTTCCTCTTCTCGTGTGACTTCTCTCTTCTTTCTTTTCTTTCCTTCATCCTTAGGGGTCACTTGTGTGGTTAACCTTACGTCATTGGTGAGCTCTCCATGTCTCTCGGGTTGAAATTCTACTTCATATAGGTATTCTTCATCTGATGCAAAAGGTGGGTCCATAATGATCGACTCTAGATCGGAGTCACTTGCATCCTCAAATGCATCAGGCCTTGGTTCACACTCTTCTAAAATTGCATCTCCCATGATTGCCTCTATGGAGAAGACTGAAATGTCATAGCCATCCTTGTCATAGTGGGGTGTCCATTGTTCTTCATTGATGGCTACATCCATTGTTGCTAAAATTTCTGCCCAACCATGAGGTTCAAACTCTTCGTCAGGAAATACTACAGGTGCATAGGCTGGGTCTTGAACTGATCTATGGGTTTATTTCGCACCTACCTCTCTGGCTTTTTCTCTCTTCTCTTCTTCTACTGCTACTTTACACATCCATAAATGGGTGTCTTCATGCATCCATGAGGATCCTGATCCTATGGAATGCACTGACTCCATATCATATTTAGCTCTATGGATCAGGTTCCACTAGATAGGAGGGACATCTCTATGAGAGTAATCCTTGAGATTGACTTTAGTCGTAACACCTAAGTGTTGCAAATACAAGGAATTGGTTCCCCAATCTTGTACCACTTGCAACTGTTGCATAAATGGTCTTCCCAAAATCATCTCATAGGCATGGTTCTTGCTAAAATCACAGATAGCAAATGTGTGCTCAAACTCTACACCACATGTAGTGAGAGTTATTCCTTCTAGCAAACCTAGGGGTCTCTCTATGTGACCGTCAGCCATTTGCAATTTCATTCTTGTTGGCCTGAGTGCTGGTTTGCCCCAACGCTTCCATAGGGAAGTGGTCACAATTGCAACTCCGGCACCTAAGTCTAGAATTGCCTTGGTTGTGTACCCCTGATGAGTGATGGGAAGATAGGTGTTTCCTTCTTCACCTTCACTCATATCTCCTATCTTGTCTAGAGGAATTTCTGGCACTGTTCTATGTGATCCTACCTGGGAACGAGGTTTCACTACTTCTGGCACTTGATTGGCTACATGTTTCCACAGCTCCGGCCTAACCTTGAGTAACTCTTCTAAAGTGAGGTTGCACTGCACTTTAGTGTTCTTTACCACCTCCGTATTCCTAGGTATGATTGAGTCTTCATTTCGTACCATGACCGTGGGTGCTCTCATGCAAGTAGACTTTGCTTCCCATGGGCCTATGGAGTGGGGCGATTCGTGTAAAGAATTAGACTCGAAGTCTAATCTCTCTTGAGGTTGGGTGCTCTCCTACTCCTCATAAATAGACGGAATATCTTGTGGGAATTGGTCGTGCGCGTCATCAACAAGTTCAATGGGAGGAGGGACTTCACTTTCTTTAGCCCATTTCTCTTCTTGAATCTCTCGCAGGAACTCTGGTGAATACCTATTCATAGAAGAAGATGTGTCTGGATCCGTGGAGTTGGGCACATAAGCATCCTGGGGAGAAATGCTTATTCTTTCATTGGCCTTGTCCTTATTTTGAGAGGCGGGTTCCTGTTCTGATTGTGCTATCAGCCTCTCCAATCTTTCTAGCAGTCCATCAAAATGCAACTGCATCTTAGCTGAACTAGAGATGTTAAAGAGGCGACTGGCTTCAAACATGGTTTGAGCCAATTCCACCATCTCAGTACAAATCTTGGTTCGTTCAAGCTCTAGTTCCGCTCTCGGGTAACACTTTTCATGATCTATCACATTTGGCCCTTCTTGGATTCTGGCCTGATATGCCTTAAGCATCATATTTAGGTCCTCGGGAGTGGGATCTACTAGTACTGATCCTACTCTAGGGGGTGGTGGGGTCGTAAGAGGCGGGTTGGAAGGGGTTGGATCGGATGGAGATGGGAATGGTGGTGGTGGCGTAGTGTGAGAGGGAGTTTGAGATGTGAGTTCAACTATCCTGGCTTTTGTTTCTCTTAGGCTTTCCCCGAGATCACTCATCTTCTTAGCCCATTGCCTCTTCATTCTTTCTCTACTATCTCTCCAGACTCCGGTCCTCTTCTTGGTTATGCTCTCTGTTTCACTAACATCTGGGCTCTTTTCCTAGCTTATCCCTTGGTTTTGCTGCAATGCTTGAGCTCTAGTGACCACTTGCACTGGCGCAGTGGAAGTCACACTCCCTGTGGAGTCTACAAACTAACCCAATAACGTTTATAGGGGTGATTTTTGGCATATTATTGGGATTCTTTGGGCAATCTCGTAAGAGATGCTCCTTATCGCAATCTTGACAAAATCCTTGAATCGTCACTAATTGAGGTTGTGTAGGAGCAGGCATGGGGCAATCACGAATGAGATGATCTCCCTGACATCTCTAGCATGGTCCTCTAGGGAATGGGGGTCTTACTTGCCTAGGTTGAGGTCTAGAGTTGGGGTTTGCATACCTGACATTTTCATACTCTGGCTCCCAACTAGGTTCACTTGGTTCTTCACTATAGTAAGATTCACCATGTTCAGGAGACTGCATGTAGTAAGCCTGGGGACTATCAATATGTGTAGAATCAAAGCTATGGTCACTTGGGTCACTTTCAAAAAGCAATGGTGTTACTGGGACTATAGCTCTATTCAGGTTCTCCTCTCCAGCTTCATATTTTACTGGGATCACATTGGTTGGGGTAGAAGGTTGCTGAGCTAACACAGGCTGAGGCCTTTGCTGGGCTTGATAGGGATGTTGATAGGGTTGTTGAGGTTTGCCATATTGTTGTGGGGGGTATTGGTTCTGGTATCTTCCTTGTTGAGGGTATGGTTGAGGGTAGGTTTGCCTAACTGCTTGCTTGTTATATGGGCAATCCTGTGCGGTGTGATTAGTGTATCTCCTTTCAATGGTGCAGTATTGGCTACTAGGATTCACTTGGGGTTGAGCCATAATGGGGCATACATTCGCCATATGGTCACCACCGTAAGTATAACACCTCTTTACTAGGGCAAACCTTGGGATTTGTTTGCTAGAGACACCTAGTTTTTGAGCCACTTTCTCAGCGAGTTCCTCAATTGATGTGGATTGCGAAGAAGAGAGGCCAGAGGCACTATCTGAATCTTTGTAGATTTTGGAAAGCTCTAAATCCTCCCCTAGGTTATCCTCGATGTTGATGCACATGCGTACACACTCTTCTATAGTCCTAGGGTCTTTCAAGTACACATATGACCTAAATTTGGTACTTAGCAATCCATCCAAGAATAAAGCCACTTGTTTGGCTGGTGTGGGTAACTCAGGAACAGTGCATCTCTCAAGATATTGCCTAACTCTTCTTCTTGCAAGTCTCACGGTCTCTTGAGGGGTCTGCTTGAAGCTATGTATCAATGAGGAAGTATTATGCCTTATGCCACTTTTAGAGAATTCAGTGATGAAAGCCTCTAAGAGTTGGTCTATGCTCCTGAACTGTCTCTCATTCAATGGTTGAAACCACGTAAGGGCTGTGTTCCTAAGGGTTAGACCAAAGGCATTATATTGCGTGAATAGATCCTCAACTTGTTCAGCTCTCAAGACTTGCCTAAACTAGGCCACATGATCATATGGGTCTCCTGTGCCATCGAAGTAGTTCTTCATGGACTTAACTAGTTGGGTTGGTCTCAAGGTCCTCGTGTGCTCTCTAGGTCTTGGTAGAGGGAATTCATCTGCATTCCTTTGGTTTCTTGGGGCTCTAGGTCTATCGGGTTTTGTCTCCATTCTCATTCTTTCTCTTCCCAAGGGGTTCGCAAAGCTTACTTGTGGCCTATCTCTACTTCTGTCTCTTTGAGTTCCATGAGCTTGGGACGTTCCAGCTCCGGGGTGACCATAGGAGACATTAGATCTTGGTTGGGGGAAAATAAATTCACCCTTCCAAGTGTAAGCATGCCTGTCATGTTCTGTAACCACAAAGATCACAAGAATCACAGCAATCAGATTTCGTATGAGGAAGATATGTCAGTTCAGGGATCTAGGGTTAAAACAGGGTAAAACAGGTCATCAAGAAAACAAGGTTTTCTCTCAAGTTACAAGTGTCAAAACCTCACAAATCATTATTTGCTTGATAAGTATGCCTAGAATTTACCCCAAATCAAGTAATATAAACCCTAGAAATTTGGCCGAAAAAGCATGTCAATCGCAATCGACAGGTCTGTCAATCGCGATTGATAGAGGTGTCCGTCGGGGCCTATCGGTCACGATCGACACGTCAGTCGTGATCGACAGTGTCAATCGCGATCGACAGAGTCGGTCGTGAGTCCTGTCAATCGCGATCGATGGTATCAATCACGATCGATACTTTTTTTGAGATTTTCACCATGATTTCAGTCGATCGGGGTTCTGTCCATCGCGATGGACACGTGGCAATGCGAATTTTTGTGTCAATCGTCAACTTTCAATCAATCGCAATCGACAGTGTCAATCGCGATTGATTGAATCCTACATGGCAGTCGATCGGTCATGGGGTCTGTCGGTCGCGATCGACACGTCTGTTGGTGGCGATTGGCAGAGTCTGTCAATCATGGTTGTCGATCGCGATCGATGGTGTCGGTC
>CM035442.1:120470317-120474078 GCA_020310875.1 Ceratopteris richardii
AAAATATTCATGAACCAAGTGAGAATCAATATATAGAAACTGATTCTCTAGAATCACAATCTCTAGCAAAACCCAAATCACAATACCCTTGAAGTGTATCACCCATGGTATAAAGAATACCAAAATCTAAGGTTCCTACAATGTACCTTAATTCACATGCCTGCATTCCAATGGCTCTCTTTTGGCTATTTAGATAACCTACTAAATACACCAACCACATAACATATATCTAGTCTAGTGTTGCACAAAAGGATAAGACCCCAACAAGCTTTCTGTGCTTCTTTGCATCTACTTATAGTGTATCATCTTCTATTGAAAGTTTAAGATATACGTTTATAAGTGGACTATTGGATTATCACTCCATCATCCAAAAAGCTTTTAGGAATTATATAGCACATTTTTGTTGCCATATGAAAATCCCATCATCCTTTTTCCATACATCAATGCCAAGGCAATAATGGAGTAGCCTGATATCTTTCATCTCAAACTGATTGCTCAAGCTATCATGAGTTTTTTTTAATGAAATCTGCATGATCTCCTATAATGATTGAATCATACACATATAAGATGATAATTATTAGATGGTTATCTTTTCTCATAAAATTTCAGCATTGTGTGTTGTGCTCCAAGCTTCTTCTTCTTCCTTGTGCTATTTGTGTGCCTCCATAGACATCTAACTCCAGCAATTGGTATCAGAGCAGGTCACTGCTTCATCTAGGGCATCGTTGACACCTCTCTGGTTACATACAAATTTACATAATAAGTACTTCTTTGGAAGCCTAGGTTTTGGTAAAAACTATATATTCATTGGTACCAAGCTCTTGGAGCTTTCTTAAGGCCATATAATTCCTTCTTAAGCCTACAAGCCTTGTGTTCTGAATGAGATACCTCAAAACCTGCTTGTTGAGATACATATACCTCCTCGTTGAGGTATCTATTCAGAAATGTTGATTTTACATCCACTTGGAATATGGACCACCTTTTATGTGCATGAAATGCAATTATTGTGCAAATTGTAGTCATTTGAGCTATTGGTGTGAACATTTCTTGGACATCAAATCCTTCCACTTGTGAAGAACCTTGTGCAACAAGATAAGTTTTGTACTTCTCTAAAGTACCATTGCTTTGTAATTTGCTTTCCAACTCCACTTAGTTATGATTATCTCTTCTTTGGTGGTAAATCAACCAATTCTAGGTGTCATTCTTTAGTATGCTATCATACTGAGCCTTGATTGCTGCTCTCCACTTGGGGTCTTTGAGTGCTTTATCTACAATTTGTTGGATGTGATGGCTGGATGCACTCAGAAGATCAAGCTGGTGCTGCAAATCCTGCTTCACACCTGCCCTCCTTTCTCTTCAGATATGCTTAGGAGACTCCTTGAGCTTCCAAATGACACCAAGAAACTATATATGTGCTTTACAAATTAATTGTGTAATAACCAAATCAAAACAGATGATTTTGAACCTTCACAAGTCCAAAAACTTTCTATTCCTGTAATGATACCTGCTCAGTCTTAAGCTTAGTGTGACCAGCACACTTACAATTGGATTAATTCCTTCTGGGAGTATTAAATTAACTTAACAAGCTACCATTAGCAAGTTAAATCACTCCAATTGATAAACTATGCACTGAGAATGATCTTTAGCAAAATCAGAGACACCCCCGACTTTTTAGGATCTACACAGAAAAATACCAGAGACTGCTTCGTCTGCAATTTTTCCCAAATGGCTGAATTGAATGACTTGAAACTTTTTAGTGTTGTAGAATACTTTGAGCTGGTTCCAATGAGCTTTGAATCATCCAATTTGGTTCAGTAGATCTTGAGATATGCCCTGTTGAAGTTGACAGACTTGAAGATGGTCACTCAGAGAAAACAGAGACTATGAATGTATGTATATTGATTAACTATAATGATTGTACATTCCCATTGGCATGTAATGTGATGCTCAATTGTACTCAGAGGTGTAGGCTATAGTGTGGCTCACACACACTCAATGATTTGCTTGAAATTGCCTCGGGAAGAGTGAAGCTAACCCGCGACTTTTACATAGCCTTTTTATAGGAGTTTTGAAAAGTGTTTGAATTTGAATTCAAACTAAAGTTCCCTTGATTCTCTCCACTAGACTTAGGGAGATATTCCCTCAACTGATTCATCTAATTTTTTCCACGACTCTAGTCTAGTAGGTGTCATTACATGAGTGGTAAAGTCATATAGACTTTTACATAAGATAAATGGTAAGAACAATAAGACTAGGTTCCTATGGTACTTGTTCCATGTGAATACTTCCTTCAAGGATCCAAACTTTAGCCTTCCAAGGTTCCAATTGTCCAAGCCTTATGTTGAGTCTTCAAGGTACAGATCAAAGCCAAGTGTGAAGGCTTGTTTGCACCAACAGCTCCCCCTCAAGCCAAACACTTTGGCTCAAGTCTTCATCTCTAGTCTTCAATTATTTCCTGCAATCCAATTATGGATTTAAATCTGCATAGCTTGCTTCCATCCAGAGCTTTAGTAAGCAAATCTGCACATTGTATATTAGTAGACACATATGATAATTGAATTTCTTTGCTAAGTAACTTTTCCCTCACATAGTGGTAGTGAACCTCTATGTGTTTTGTCCTAGCATGATAAATTGGATTAGCTGCTAGATGAAGAGAACTTGTGTTATCACCAAATATGATTGGTGGTCTTGTGTATAGACCCAATTCTGAATATAATAGCTTCAACCATATGGCTTCTTGAGTGGCATTGGCTAGCCCTCTGTATTCTGCCTCAGTAGATGATAGAGCTACTGTGGGTTGTTTCTTGGATGACCAAGAAATTGGTTTATCACCTGCAAAGCATATGTAACCAGATGTACTCCTCCTGTCATCCTTGCAACCTGCCCAATCTGCATCTGAGTATACTTTGATATCAATGTCTGATGAATATGGAAAGTACAAACCATGATTTTGTGTTCCCTTTAGGTACTTTACTATCTTCTTGGCTGCCTCCAAATGTGGTACTCTTGGTTTATGCATAAATTGGCTAAGTACACTAACACCATATGATATATCAATCCTGGTTAAGGTAGCATAATTAAGACTACCTACCAAACTTTGGTAACCTGTAATATCCTTGAGTTCTTCTCCTTCATGTGCACTGAGTTTGTGGTTGACCTCCATAGGAATGTTTGAGACTTTAGCTTCCTGCAAATTAAACTTCTTGACCATGTCCTGAATGTACTTCTTCTGAGTAATAAAGATACCTGAATTTGTGTAGACCAATTCAAGTCCTAGAAAGTACTTCAATAATCCAAGATCATTGATCTTGAATTCCTTCATCATTTGTCCTTTGATGTGTCTTATCCCCTGAACATCATTTCCTGTAATAATGATGTCATCAACATAGACACACAAGTATATTACCTCTGAATTGTTCTTCTTTATAAACAATGAAGTATCTGCTTTACTCATGACAAATCCTTGATCTAGGAGATAGGTTGTCAACCTGTAATTCCATGCTCTATGTGCCTGCTTCAATCCATACAGAGCCTTCTTCAATTTACAAACATGATTTACCTTATTGGGATCTTCATAGCCAGGTGGTTGTGACATGTAGACTTCTTCAGATATCCATCCATTCAAGAATGCATTCTTCACATCCAATTGGTACATGTTCCAATTCTTGGATGCAGCTACACTCACCATAACTCTGATAGTTGGCATCTTGGCCACAGGAGAAAATGTCTCCTCATAATCAATGCCTTGGGTTTGTGCAAAA
>CM035442.1:120496578-120511578 GCA_020310875.1 Ceratopteris richardii
TAGATAGATAGATAGATAGATAGATAGATAGATAGATAGATAAATAGATAGATAGATAGATAGATAGAACACTGAGTCACAACAAAGGAGAACAAAGACATGTTCTCTTTTTCTTTTTACCTAAAGACCATTATATGAAGCAAAAAAGTGGGCATTTTACAATATCTAGAAAGCATCACGAGTCTTGCTTGTAAATATTGTCACTAGAAGCTTGATCTCATATCCCAAGTAGTCAAGATAGATATACTAAAATTCTTGCTGCCATGAAAACTAGTTGTTGCATGACCAAGAATCCCACATCATGATCTTGGACAATAGATTAGAGTTGAAAAGGTACAAGTAAGAATTCGCGAAGCTCCTTCATTACATCTATAACCTCAACAAGCACAGATGATAGCTAATTAAAAGTTACTCGAAAATTAGAGTACATGTGTTGCAAAAATCAGAGCATTTTAACAAGGCAATTAAGATCATCCCCTTTGTATGGTTAAGATCCCCATTGAATGCCTAGCCATATTAACAGATGTTGGAGCAAACCAATCACAAATTGGTGATTATACAGATCTTGGAGAATGCTTATGGTCAGAATGAAGCAAAGGAAGACATTTGCAAAATGAAGAAGAAGTCAGAATGTTGTCTTGTACACATATGTACATTAGAATAGCCATAGATGACTTAGATGTTTTGATCAGTAAGAATTATGTACAAATTATCTATAAATACCTTGAGAAAAAGTCGGGGCATAGGATGGAGAGCACATGAGAGCATATGTGACATGAGATAGAAGTTAAGAGATAGAGGAAAGTGAGTTTGTGTTAGCTCTCATCACTCAGTTGTAATCTTCTGAGTTAATGAAGAAAAATTGCGCCCGATCTTTTCGTGTCTGCTCCTTCTGTGCTTGATCATTTGTGAAATCCTTTTGAGGATATCTAAGTTGTTAGTTAATGAGCCTGTGACCTGAATTTCAGAGTCCAATTGTAAACAGGCTAGGAGAATTGTGAAGAGGAACATTCATATGTATTGAATGTCTACAGTTCTCTGAAACAGGCGCAAAATTCGTGTTTAATCTTTTGGTCAGTGCTCACTCCATAGTTTAAAGTTTTGTGCAAGCAAGCACTTAATCTTTAAGTTGGAAGGTGATCTACTCGTGGCTAAAAGCATTTGGCAAAACGGGTAAGATACTGTGAGAATCAAAGTTAAGAAGTTAGGTGTGTCAGAATCGACTTCTCAGAAGTACAGTTTCTGACATAGGTAACTTGAGAAGTTAATTTCTCAAGCTACACTTAATCTTTTGGAGTAATTCAACTTGGAATAGTTGCGCAATCTCTAAGAGATGATTCGTACAAAGTTTCATGAAAAACTTTACACATTTGATAAGTCAATCTAAGGAAATAGTGCAGCAGACTTTTCTGTGTATCACCTTCTTCACAGATTTGTTCATCTTTTGATAATTAGAAGTTGATCCTCTAAATGTGTGAAAGGTTTTGACTTATTCTTGGTATAGAGGTGTTCTAATCACAAGAATAAGTTGTTCTTTTGGAGATTAACATTCTCCATCAGTGGTATCAGAGCAGGAGACATCAATTTGAAGAAAAGGAGGATCTCGACTGCTGCAGATTCAAGAGATTCAACATTTGAAGGATCAAGAAGTGAAAGCTTGGAGTCAAAGTTCGAGGAGAAGACAAATTGACATCAAGAAAGGCAAAAGGAGCTCAATTCGAAGTAAAGGTACATACATTGTTTGTAAAGCTTGAAGTTTCAATACACAGGTGGATACAAGATGGGAGAAAGCTTGCAGATTGATAAGCTAGATAGGGAGAATTATCCAGCATGGTCCATGAGGATGGAAGCACACCTCATGAGCAAAGACCTTATATCATTTATTACAGGAGATGAAGAAAAACCAGAATTTGCAGATCCAAGTATTCCTACTAGGGAAGAACTTGCAATGTTGAAGACTTGGATGAGAAAGGATGCTCAAGCAAGGAGCATCATTTACATGGCTGTAAATGATTACCTTCTACCTCACATCAGAGGTTTAGAAAGTGCTACAGATGTTTGGAATGCCTTGGAAGAGCATTTCCAAAATACAACTAAGTCAAGGAAGTCCTCACTATGGGCTGAGTTCACAACCTTCAAGAAGAAGAGCTCACAATCAATTTCAGATTATGTGGCAAGGATGAAAGATATTGCAGATAGCTTGGGAGCAGTGGATGAAGATATTGAAGAGGAAAAGTTGGTAAGA
Source organism: Ceratopteris richardii (assembly GCA_020310875.1). Lineage (NCBI taxonomy): Eukaryota > Viridiplantae > Streptophyta > Polypodiopsida > Polypodiales > Pteridaceae > Ceratopteris > Ceratopteris richardii. The sequence continues at coordinate 120,498,824 of CM035442.1, forward strand.
CAAATACTTACAGGTCTAAGAGGTGATGAGAAGTGGAAGCCTTTTATCTTGTCCATAGAATTGTCACTTGATCACTTTACTCCTGACCTTAATCAATTGCTAGGACACATGCTAACCTTTGAGCAGGATCTTAAAGGAGACAATGATAGAAGTACAAGTCAAGCTATGTACTCCAAAGACAAGAAAAAGAATGGCAAGGGAAAGCAATCAAATGATGATGAAGGGAATTCAAATCAAGCCAACTTCACAAAAGGGAAGACAAATTTCAGAGGTAAAGGAAGAGGAGGTAAGAACAAAGATAATGCTAAAGCTTGTTGGATTTGTGGCAGAACAAATCATTTGGCAAATGATTGTTGGTATAACAATCAAAGTGGAGGATACAACAATCAGAATTATAGTCAAAGAGGTAGAGGAGGCAGAAACCAAAGAGGCAATTTCAGAGGAAGAGGTGGTAGGACATCATATGGTAGAGGAGGTGGAAGAAATTTCCAATCTCAGTCCTACAACAATAATTATTACAATTATGCATCAGATCAGAAGGATGACATGACTCTTATCTTGAATGCAACTCATGAATCAATGGGAGAAGATCAAAGAGTGTTCTATATTGACTCAGGGTGCAGCAACCATCTGAGTGGGAACCTATCCTTGATGACTGATATGGAAGCAAGGGTGAATGGACATACAGTTCAAACAGGTGACAATACCAAACATAAAGTGGAGAGCATTGGATCAGTGAAGACAAAGAGTGGAAGTACACTTCTGAGCAAGGTACTTTATGTCCCTACTATTCCTAAAAATTTGATAAGTGTAGGGCAAATTGTGGAGAAAGGATATGAGGTAAGATTCACAAATGATGGTGTCTATGTACAAGATCCAAATCAGGGATATAGAACCATAATTGCAGGTAAAAAGGAAGGAAGATTGTTCACTCTCAAAGTCCAAGGTAATGTGGGACATGCATTGTTTACCTATGGAGGTCAAAAGGTATCTGAGTTAGACCTATGGCATAAGAGGCTAGGTCATTTCAATGAGAGAGCTATAAAGGAGATGTCAAAGAATCAGGTAGTGCTTGGATTGCCAAACATTGAAGGGCAACATATGGTGTACAAGTGTGAAGCTTGTCAATTAGGTAAAGCACATAAAAGTTCTTATAACAAATCAGGGTACAAGTATTCAAATATGCTTGAATTGGTTCATACAGATGTATGGGGTCCCTCAAGGGACTATAGTATAAATGGATCTAGATATTATGTATTGTTTGTTGATGATGCAACCAGGTGGATTACCTTGTATGTAATCAAGGATAAATCAGAAGTTTTCAAGACATTCAAACATTTCCATGCTTATGCAGAAAGGATCACAGGACAAAAACTAAAGAGGTTAAGATCAGATGGAGGGGGAGAGTATTTCTCAAAAGAGTTTGATGATTATTTATGGAATGCAGGTATCAAAAGAGAAGTGACTTGCAGGTACTCCCCTCAACAAAATGGAGTAGCAGAAAGGAGGAATAGGACTCTTGTAGAGTTTGCAAGAGCCATGATGAAGGAAAAGAATTGTCCAAACTACTTATGGGCAGAGGCCATAAACACTGCAACATACCTTGTGAATAGGTTGCCTTGTAAAGCTTTGGATGGAGGAACCCCTTATGAAGCATGGTGGGGTAAGAAGCCTAGTCTTGATCATTGTAAAGTATTTGGATGTATTGCATATGCTTATGTTCCTTCACAATTAAGACATAAGCTAGAACCAAAAGCAGAGAAGTATGTGTTTATTGGATATGATGATAGACAGATGGGTTACAGGTTGTGGAGTCCATCTACAAAGCAATTTCTTGTTACTAAAGATGTGACATTTGATGAGCAAAACACATGGTATACAGGATCACCAAGTGAGTATGCAGGTGTTGAAGAAATACAAAGGAAAGGAAAGGCAAAGGTAAAAGTATGTGAAGAAGTTGTTGATGAAGTTGACTCTAGATGTAGAGTGCAGGATCATGTAGAAGAAGGGCCAAGATTTGATCCAGAATCAAATGAGGCTGAAACATCAAGAAGTGCAGAAATCAGAAGATCTACAAGGGAAAGGAAAGAGCCTATAAGGTATAGTTATGATACATCTTTCCTAACAACAAGAGATTATGCTTACATTGTGAAAACAGAAGAAGACCCAATTACTTTTGAAGAAGCCAAAGGTAAACAGAATTGGGAGAAGGCAATGCAAGAAGAGTATGATGCTCTACTTGAGAATGAAACTTGGGAGTTAGTACCAAGACCAAAGAATCAGAAGGTTATTGGATGCAAGTGGGTATACAAAACAAAGAGGTTTGCAGATGGTAAGGTGTCTAGATATAAGGCTAGACTTGTGGTCAAAGGTTATGCCCAAACTTATGGGGTAGATTATGATGAAACCTTTAGTCCTGTTGCTAAGATGTCTACAATTAGGACATTGATTGCTATTGCTACTTGCAAGGGATGGAAATTATCACAATTGGATGTGAAGAATGCATTTCTTAATGGTTACATTGCAGATGAAGTGTATATGGAGCAACCAGAAGGTTTCATGGAGTCAATTGGATCAGATTATGTGTGTAAGCTCAAGAGAGCTTTATATGGGTTGAAGCAAGCCCCAAGAGCTTGGAATTACAGATTGGTCAAGTTCTTGAATGAATGTGGATTTCAAGCATCAAAGGCAGATAGTAGCTTGCTAGTAAAGGCAAGTGAAAATGGATATATATACATGTGCATTTATGTTGATGATATTATTGTTACAGGAACAGATGCTCAAGGAATCAATGAACTCAAGAAGCAAATAGAGAAGGAGTTTAAGATAAGTGACTTGGGAAACTTATCTTATTTTCTAGGAATGCAGATTGTATATACTCAACATGGAGTATATGTTTCACAAGAGAGATACTTGAAGAATCTTTTGATCAAGTTTAACATGGAAGATTGCAAGACCTCAACCACACCATTGGAGGTAAATCATAAATTAAGCAGGTATGGAGGTGAAGAATTCAATGACATGAAGAAATATCAGAGTTTGGTAGGTAGTCTAATCTATGCTACCTTGACAAGGCCAGATCTATCATATGCAGTAGGTGTGTTGTCACAATTCATGCATTGTCCAAAGAAGACTCATTGGATTGCAGCCCAAAGGGTACTCAGATATATCAAAGGAACCCTAAGTGAAGGTCTGTATTATGGTTTCACTTCTGACACAAGAATCAAAGTGTTTAGTGATGCAGATTGGGCAGGTGACTCAGATGATAGAAGGTCTACTCATGGATATTTATGTTATGTTGGAGACAAGTTAGTGTCTTGGTGTTCAAAGAAGCAACACACAGTTGCTTTATCATCCACAGAGGCTGAGTATAAGGGAATGGTAGAAGCTGCAAAAGAAGTCATATGGTTGAAGACATTAATGAAGAGTTTTGAGACTAATCATAGTACTCCAATAATTTTTGGAGACAATATGAGTTCTTTGTATTTGGCAGCTAACCCTGTTTTTCATGCCAGGACTAAGCATATAGAGATACAGTATCATTTCTTGAGGGAAAAGGTACTTGATAAAGAGATTGAAGTGATGTATACTTCAACAAAGGAACAAGTGGCAGATATGATGACAAAAAGCTTGGATGGACCTAAGCTACAGAGATTCAAGGAGATGGCAGGAGTGAAGAAGAATGGAATAATCACAATTAGTGATTGAGGGGGAGCTGTTGGAGCAAACCAATCACAAATTGGTGATTATATAGATCTTGGAGAATGCTTATGGTCAGAATGAAGCAAAGGAAGACATTTGCAAAATGAAGAAGAAGTCAGAATGTTGTCTTGTACACATATGTACATTAGAATAGCCATAGATGACTTAGATGTTTTGATCAGTAAGAATTATGTACAAATTATCTATAAATACCTTGAGAAAAAGTCGGGGCATAGGATGGAGAGCACATGAGAGCATATGTGACATGAGATAGAAGTTAAGAGATAGAGGAAAGTGAGTTTGTGTTAGCTCTCATCACTCAGTTGTAATCTTCTGAGTTAATGAAGAAAAATTGCGCCCGATCTTTTCGTGTCTGCTCCTTCTGTGCTTGATCATTTGTGAAATCCTTTTGAGGATATCTAAGTTGTTAGTTAATGAGCCTGTGACCTGAATTTCAGAGTCCAATTGTAAACAGGCTAGGAGAATTGTGAAGAGGAACATTCATATGTATTGAATGTCTACAGTTCTCTGAAACAGGCGCAAAATTCGTGTTTAATCTTTTGGTCAGTGCTCACTCCATAGTTTAAAGTTTTGTGCAAGCAAGCACTTAATCTTTAAGTTGGAAGGTGATCTACTCGTGGCTAAAAGCATTTGGCAAAACGGGTAAGATACTGTGAGAATCAAAGTTAAGAAGTTAGGTGTGTCAGAATCGACTTCTCAGAAGTACAGTTTCTGACATAGGTAACTTGAGAAGTTAATTTCTCAAGCTACACTTAATCTTTTGGAGTAATTCAACTTGGAATAGTTGCGCAATCTCTAAGAGATGATTCGTACAAAGTTTCATGAAAAACTTTACACATTTGATAAGTCAATCTAAGGAAATAGTGCAGCAGACTTTTCTGTGTATCACCTTCTTCACAGATTTGTTCATCTTTTGATAATTAGAAGTTGATCCTCTAAATGTGTGAAAGGTTTTGACTTATTCTTGGTATAGAGGTGTTCTAATCACAAGAATAAGTTGTTCTTTTGGAGATTAACATTCTCCATCAACAGAATATGAAATACATTTCACAAAAGCATTCCCACGAGAAGATAATATTCAACAAAATTATACTAAGAAACATTCACACATGATCAGAGAAATGTTCAAGATAAATCAAGCTGAACACAAAGTGGAAGTAGAACTCCAAATTATATTTCCATTAAAATGATCTTTTACATTTCATGTGTTCTACATGAGTAATGTGAATCTACAATAGAAGCTGATCATAGCTTTCCTCAGGCTCAAGGATATTGGGATCCTCTGGCACATTAGAACACCTATCTTGCCTCTCTTGCTCCAAGATTGGCTCTTCAAGGTCAGCCATGTCCCCCGGTTCATCTGCAAGTGGGGGAACAGGCTCCCTTGAAGCTGGTTGGAATCTCTCCGTATATGCAATGTGCTTCCTTCCAACCTCTTGGTCTTCATCTGGGCATTCATTCAGCCCATTGATTCTCATTCTAATGAAGCTCACTTGAGCATCATCCTTCTCCACAGCTATGCAGTGCCTGAACATCTTTAAGGAGCAAGCCAGAGTCGTTCCTGAAACAGCAGAAAACCACTTAGAGGCTTCAATCAACCATGACTAATGAAAATTGTGAAAATTGAAATTACCTGTGCCCGAAAAAAGGTCTAGGACCCAGTCATCATCATTCGAGAATAGCTGAAGCAATCTCATTATGAGTTTTTGTGGCTTCTGATAAGGGTTAACCAATGTCATGTCCCCAGCTACATGACGAAGTTTCTTGGTAACGGCTGGGAACATGAGCACATTTGAGATCCCATTCTCATTGCAATGCTCCCTGACTCTCCTTTTGCTTACTTCATCATAATAGCCAACTGTAATGCATTCAGTGGCGCTCACAAACCGATGCAAAGGAGTGTGATTTACGTTTGTCTTCACCCTGCAAAAAAGAACTATGAGTCATAGAGAGCATCATTAAAGCCATGGAGATAGAAAGAAGATTACTTACCAAGTCAGGCACTCCACAGCATGACATCTTGCCTTCAGAGCAGTTGAAACAGAGAAAGACTGGTCTCTGCTATGGAAAATTACTATCCTCCAAAGAGGAGACATAGTCAACTCTGCAAAATCAGTGACCATCTTCCGAATCTGAGGGTATTTGAAGGGTTCATCATCATTTACTGATCCCAACATCCTAAATCCATAGGGTATGTCCGCTATGAGAAGGGAGAAATGTTTTCTAGGCACAACAGAACAAATATTATTTACATCACTACAGAACACATTGTAATATACAGGCCTAAGGGGGTCTAGGGGATTGGAGAAACATTTAAGATCAGGTTCATCATCAAAATCCATCTCCTTCGCTTTCAGTCTAGATTTCTCATGCCTTGCTCTTTGAATGTGAGCAAGGAATGCAGGGGGGCAATCATCTAGTACCTCTGTAGACTTACTTTTCCTTGGTTTCTGCAGAAAAAATTGGAAAGACAATTAAAAGAGCTCTTCAATACAGCAAACAGAACATAAGGAACGGATGCATGGCATGGATTTCTTGTTGGGGTAGATGCTAGGCATCGACCTTCTACTGAAAATTGATGCTTGGCATCGACTTTGGGACATAAGTCGATGCCTGGCATCGACTTTTGCCACGAGGTCGATGCCAGGCATCGACTTATGTTGCAGGTCGATGCCAGGCATCGACTTATGCTGCAAGTCGATGCTAGGCATCGACTTATGCCCCCAAGTCGATGCCAGGCATCGACTTCTGCCTGCAGGTTGATGCCAGGCATCGACTTTTGCCTGCAGACTGATGCCAGGCATCAAATTTAGCTGTAAGTCGATGTCATGCAAGGCATCAAATTGGTTAGGTGAATCAAGGCATCTAACTTAATGGCAAACCAGGCACAACCTCAGAAAGAGAACCTACCCAATCACGAAACAGGATGAAATATTCTGATAAGGCTTTGTAGGATGATGTGGTTGGATAGTCTGCTTGGACCTCTGTCCAAGAAAAGCAACCCAGCCTCTTCATCATCACCTCCTGAATCTTCATGTACACTTTATGACTACAGACACAGAAATATAAAAGAGACTAGGTTAGACCAGAAGCATGGGAGGAGGGAAAAAGGATCTGAGAATAACATACATACTTATTGAGCTCAGTCACCATCTCCTCCAGGCTTAACTCCTTCGAGATTACCCTTGACAAAGTTGATATGATCAATGTATCATCCTTGATTCCTTGAAGGGCCCTCCATGGGGTCAGCTTCATGTCCTCAAGAGCCTCTTCAATTGAAAGGTCAACTTTCCTTCCCTTTCCCTTCATATCAACTTGTGGGTCTGGCCTCGACTTTCGTTGCTTCTGGCCCTTGACCTCCTTGTTCTCCCACATTGTGAAAATTCTATCCTGTAGATCCCAGATCTCACCTGATCTGAATGCCAGTTGAAACCATGGATCATATTTCCTCAAGGCATCAGACTTTCTATTCTCATCCAATGCAATTCCAACCTCAATAAGGCATTGCTTTCGTAGATTGGGATGTATTCTTCCAGCTTCCTTCACAAGACAATCTTCATATTCATGGTGGAAGAACCGAATTCTCTCTATGGAGGACATTTTCTGCCTGTAGTCATTCTCGTTGTTGTGATCCCAAGCAAGAAGCTTGGCTTCCTCAGTTGTAAGACCAGCATATATCTTACACTCTGCATACCTAAAAAAAAATGTAGTAGGGTGCTCCTTCACTAACTGTCTACGAGCCTCTGCAGAGTGTGAACCTCCAATCACATAATAAGTGTAATCCTCAAACAAACCCTCATTGAAATCGTCCACACAGCTGCACTCATTCAGATCCACCATGACAAGGAATGGCACAACAGTAGCATGAGGATTTATTTTCATTTTCTTCTTAAGATTCTGGACGTGCAAATTATGTGGCTCCCTGATCTCAAGGGGCCTCCTCCCTGTGACTGGATCTACGGGTGGCCTGTGGATGATATTGATTGGCAGGTGGAACAACTGCCCCTTCTTCACAACTTTTCTTCTAGCTATGTCCTCCCTCATCTTATTCTGCTCAGTACCAAGAACACCAGATGCAAGCTCTCCACCAGGTGCAACAATTATGTCCCCAGAGCTAGAGCTTGAGTCAGAAAACTCCTCTTCTGAAATTATCTTCTTTTTCTTTTGGAGCTTTTTCTGCACACTCTGCTTACCCCTTGCCTTTACAGGGGTCGTCTTCTTCTGTTGTGTTGGCATGATATTGCCCTGGATCCATGGCATCAGGTCCTTGATGAAATTCACTAAGTCTCTGCATATCTGAGCTAGCCCTTCTGGAACACAGCACTCTGGGCACAAGAAATCCATCTTGCATATGACATTTCTTAATCCTTTCAATGTCTCCACCAAGAAAAGCAGGTTGTCAGAATCTTCATCTTCATAATCTAGTTTGTAAACAAGGCCATACTGAAAACCTTGTGTTGTCGTGATCTTTCCTCTGCCATAAGCCCCTGCGAACACAAGGAGGACTGCATTCTTCTCTTCAACGTACTGAAGGCACCACTCTAGATTTGTCATGTCCCGAAGTGGACGATCTGTCCTCATGACCTCCGTCTCCCTATACCTTTCCCTCATATTTGGATCCTCCTCAGGAATTTTTATGCTACTCTGTCCACTTGAGGATATTCCTAGTGGGTTGCTGGCCTTCTCAGAGGATAATGGTGCAGTAATTTTCTTTGGTTTTGCTTGGTGACCAATGCCTTTGTCATGTTGCTGGTCACCAGAGCCCATGGTGACTCTGAGCTTCTTGATGGTCCTTTCATCCTTGTACTCCGCATCCCTGAAGGCACTTGGAAATATCAGATCAAACGTAAATGTGGTTTTCAAAGGCCCAAGTCCATGCCAGGCATCGATTTTGAGCTTCAGATCAATGCCAGGCATCGATGTTTAAGTGCATGTCGATGCCAGGCATCGACTTTGTGTGCAAGTCGATGCCCGGCATCGACTTGAGGGTGAAAGTCGATGCCAGGCATCGACTTGGGGGTGCAAGAGTCGATGCTTGGCATCGACTTTTGGGCCCAAGTCGATGCTTGGCATCGACTTTTGGGCCAAGTCGATGCCTGGCATCGACTTTTACCCCCAAGTCGATGCCTGGCATCGACTTGCACACAAAGTCGATGCCTGGCATCGACTTGGGCCCAAAAGTCGATGCCAAGCATCGACTTGGGCCCAAAAGCCGATGCCAAGCATCGACTTTGCACCCTAAAGTCGATGCCTGGCATCGACTTTTCAGTGCATGTTGATGCCGGCAAGTCGATGCTTGGCATCGACTTTTGGGCCCAAGTCGATGCCTGGCATCGACTTTCAGGTGTAAGTCGATGCCTGGCATCGACTTGGGGCTGCAAGTCCATGCCAGGCATCGACTTGCACCGACAAGTCGATGCCTGGCATCGACTTGCAATCCTAAGTAGATGCCTGGCATCGACTTACACCTTAAAGTCGATGCCAGGCATCGAGCTGTACATGCTTTGGATCCATATTTCTAGAGGTAAGAAAAATACCTAGAAATCAGACTTTTTACACAGACATACAGAGGGAATCTTTTTGGAATCTTTATTTATGGTATTATTTTGTCTACCTCTTGGTACTTTTGCCAACATTCTTCTTCTCCATCAGACTTGGCTTGCTGGTATGCTGAGCTCTGTGCTCCATGGCTGTTTGTGCTCTGCTGCTCTCTCTTGCTCGTGGATTTTGAAAATGCGAATGATCTCCTCCTCTGGTATTTATAGGCAATTGGGTAACTTGAACCAGAGACTAACTGGATCTAACTGAATGAGTCCAGTTGCTAACTAAATCTGTCAACTTATCTAACCAGGGAATAGCACCCACACAAATAGGCTGTTTCAGAGCCACTTTAATGAAATATTCATAGACCCTTGCAACTATTTATATACATTTGCATAGAAATTACATTTCAATGGCAAGAGTATGGTATGTCCATGAGGATGTCTAAACTCATGTAGAGATTTTTTTCTTAGAATCTCTTTCTTGGGAGAAAATCAAGTCAAAGTTGTGTTAAATGTGGGAGACTAATGACATCTTTATAGTATTACCCTCCTCACTTTAGTTCATATTCACATTTATCTTGTAACTCACTGTTGAAATGGAAAATCAATGTATGAATAAACATTCAAGTACAGAACTTTGCAACTATTTATATACATTTGCATGGAAATTAAACTTCAATGGCAACAGTATGGTATGTACATGAGGATTTCTAATCTCATGTAGAAGTTTTTTCTTAGAGTCTGTTGCTTAGGAGAAAATCAAGTCTAAGTTGTGAGATTAATGACATCTTTATAGTGTTATCCTCCACACTTTAGTTCATATTCACATTTATCTTGTAACACATTGTTGAAATGGAAAATCAATGTATGAATAAACATTCTGTGTACCTCTTTTACACATAATTCTTTTTTAATATACTTTCATCTACCTCTTTGATATCTAGCCAAGACCACAATAAAACCTAATCCTTGAAATCTTAACCAAATGTAAAATTTCTTCTTGTATAGTGTTCAATGGCATAGCATATTCCAGTTGGAACTCAACTTGGATATATTCCAGTTGTAAAATTTCTTCTTGTAAAATTTCTCCAAACAATTTTATTATATATTCCTGTTGGAACTCAACTTGGATATATTTTGATTCATTCACAATGCTTAGACTCAATGACTCATATGTAGTTAGAAATCAACTGTGTTTCTCATTTGAATCAAAAGTGAATCAAATCTTTGGTTCCCTTATTAGTGTATATTTGAGTAATTAAGTGATTTGATGTAATTTGATGTTTAATGTTATTTAATGTACTTTAATAAGCTTTTGATTTCATATCTTCTTGATGTGACATTTGATGTGACATCTTCACTTGATCTCGGATTTCTACTTATTTAAAAAGGTCATTCATCTTCAGTCTTCTGTGAACTCAGTGAAGATGAGCTCAATCTTTTCAGTGGATGCTTGGGCATCAGCTTCCTCTGCTCATATTGATTCATTGTTCTCAGTTGAACCTTTCCAGAGAAGTGATGATCCCTATGATTTAGAACGTGCTGATGATTCCATGTTTTCTGTTGAGTCATTTAAGTTATCCAATTCACAGTGCAATGCTGCTCAACCAAATGCACCTCTTGATCTCCCATCTGATCCAACCATTGATCTCCCTTCTGACTCAAGTGCATGTGGAGCAACGAAAAAGCAAAGCAAGCTCAATCTACGATTTAAAAGAAGGTCTCGTGAAGTAAGTCGAAAAAGATTTAAATTTCTTACTTCAGATAGACAGATTGCATTGGATATTGTGAAGCATTGTTGTGGTTTGAAATGTTTGTATAATTTAGGAATGAAGAAACTAAAGCACATAAGAGAAAAATTCCTCCATTTAGATAGTGAAAGGCAAGATATATACCTTGTTTCTTGCATGCAAATGATTGAGGATAACATGTCATTAACGCGTGTTGGTTTTGAATATTTCTTTACTCAAGGGATGCCATGCTCTAGGGCTGCATTTAAAATTGCAATGGGTGTAGGAAATTTTAGAATACATAGGGTTCAACAAGGGTTTTTGAATGGGGATCTCATTTTGGATACGTTCCATGTTGGGACCAAAGGATCTGTTGGACGTCATGCAATGAATTGGATGATGAACTATTTTAGCTTGCATTGTGAAGTTATGCCTACAACTGGAAGGTTGCACTTGTCAGATAACTTTACTCGTCGAGAGGTATTTCAAATATATAGAGAAGACATGGAAAATAGAAATGAGAAGTATGTGTTGTATCGTCACTTTACTGGATTATGGAAGGACGAGTTTAACAATGTTTCTATTCCTCGTAAAGTTAGAATGGGTGAATGTTCAGTTTGCGCCACTTTGAAAAACATGGCAAAAGGGGCTACAACACCACAGGAAAAGCATAATTTTAAAAACCTTCTTAACAACCATCGTGACAGTCAAGCATTAGAGAGAAAGAAAGCAATTCATCATCAAAGTAAGGCACTCAGAAATCCGGAGCGTTATATGTGTTTGTTGATCGATGGTATGGATAAAAAAAAAACTTGTTTGCCACATTTTTATCGCATCCCTAAGGACATTGGAGATGAAGTCCTTGTGCAAATGCATTTGGTTGGTGCTTTGGTATACAATGGAACTGTAATGTCCAAGGTTTTCTTCACATATCCGAATGTGTATAATGATCCAAACCTTACAGTTACTGTCATTCATCGTGTTTTGCAATCATGGAAGGGTCTTTTGCCACCAACTCTATATTTGCAACTAGATAATACTGCAAGAGAGAATAAAAATTCTACAGTCTTTGGATATTTAAGCATGCTTGTTGAAAAACAGGTATTTCAGAAGGTTAAGGTAAATTTTCTTCTGGTTGGCCACACTCATGATCACATTGATCAAATGTTCAGTACTTTCTCTAAGAAGTTGGCACGTAACAATGCTTTTACTCTTCCGATTTTATCTGAGCTGATTTCAGAAGCATATACTCCAAAACCAGAAGTTCAACACCTCACACAGATTTATGACTTTAAGCACTTTTGCTCAATGGGCCTTGATAACAGTGCTAAGGTTTTGGCTCCATTGCACAATATTAGTTTCAACCATGTATTCTTGATGAGGAGGGTTGATGAAATAACCCTTTTATTTGCAAAGCAGTATTCATCTTCTCTTGGGTGGGAGCCTAAAGAGGGATGCAGATACTTATTGCAGGTGCCTAATTTGTCTACTGTAACAGTCTATGGTGCAGAACAATCACCATATGAAGATTAAAACAATACAGAAAGATGTGGAAGTGTGGTTGATCAAAGTAAAAGCTGGATGCATGCACTCATTGAAAAGAAGAGACATATTGAGCGTGCAAAAAAATATGCTGGAGATCAAGATGTATCTTGGTGGAAGGACTTTTTCAATCATCAAGAAGAGATTATACAGTATACAATTGCAGGTCACTGGCCAGTTGATGTTCCATTCACATGGGATTTTTGTACACAAAGAT
>CM035442.1:120519078-120541578 GCA_020310875.1 Ceratopteris richardii
AGAAATACAAATCTTTACATCTTGAAGGTGCAAAAGGATAAAGGTTGAAGAAAACTTGAAGGTAGACACATTGAAGCTATCAAAAGGATCAGAAGGAGCGAGATTCAAAGTCAAGGTACATTTATTTCTCATAAAGATTAAAGAGTTGACAATACAGGTAAAGAAACAATGGGAGATAGTCTCCAAATTGAAAAATTGGATAGAGAGAACTATCCAGCTTGGTCTATGAGGATGGAAGCTCATCTTATGAGCAAAGATCTGATAGGATACATCACAGGAGATGAAGAAAAGCCAGAATTCAGAGATCCTAGTGTTCCAACTAGAGAGGAGCTTGCAGACTTGAAGAATTGGATGAAGAAAGATGCTCAAGCAAGGAGCATAATCTACATGGCAGTCAATGACTATTTGCTTCCTCACATTAGAGGACTTGAAAGTGCATGTGACATTTGGAATGCTTTGGAGGAGCATTTCCAAAACACAACCAAATCAAGGAAGGCTTCACTATGGGCAGAATTTACTACCTTCAAGAAGAAGGCCTCACAATCAATCTCTGATTATGTGACAAAGATGAAGGACATTGCAGATTCTCTAGGTGCAGTGGATGAAGATATTGAAGAAGACAAATTGGTAAGACAAATTCTCACAGGGCTAAGAGGAGATGAGAAGTGGAAGCCTTTCGTTTTATCTACAGAACTTTCATTAGATCACTTTACTCCTGATTTGAATCAATTGTTAGGTCATATGCTAACTTTTGAGAATGATATCAAAGGAGATGTTGATAAGAGTGCAGGTCATGCAATGTACTCTAAAGACAAGAAGAAAGCTAACAAAGGGAAGCAACAATCAGGTGAAGAAGAAGGTACTTCAAACCAAGCAAATTTCATAAGAGGAAAAGGAAATGGCAGAAGTAGAGGAAGAGGCAGAAACAACAAAGATAATGCAAGAGCTTGTTGGATATGTGGTAAGAACAATCATCTATCTCATGATTGTTGGCACAATAATCAGAATAATAGTAATTATCAGAATTTTAATCAAAGAGCAAGAGGTGGTAGATTTCAGAGAGGAAACTTCAGAGGTAGAGGTGGTAGGAATTCTTTTGGAAGAGGTGGAGGAAGAAGCTTCCAAAATCAATCCTATAATAACACCTACTACAACTATGCATCAGATCAGAAGGAGGACTCGACTCTCATTATGAATGCAACATATGAAACCTCACATGAGGACATGAGAGTGTTTTACATTGATTCAGGATGTAGTAATCATTTAAGTGGAAATATTGCTTTGATGACTGACCTAGATCATAATGCAATTAATCATACAGTTCAGACAAGTGATAATACAAACCATAAGGTAAAGTCAATTGGTTCAGTCAAAGCTAAGGATGGGAGCACTCTTCTGAGTAAGGTACTTTATGTTCCCACAATCCCAAAGAATTTGATCAGTGTAGGTCAAATTGTGGAAAAAGGATATGAGGTAAGGTTCACCAATGATGGAGTTTATGTTGAAGACCCTAGTCAAGGGTATAAACAGATTGTTACAGGGAAGAAAGAAGGAAGGCTCTTCACATTGAAGGTACGAGGAAATGTTGGACATGCTATGTTCACATATGGAGAGCAGAAGGTGTCAGAATTGGATCTTTGGCACAAAAGACTTGGACACTTCAATGAAAGAGGTATTAAAGAAATGATTAACAATGATTCAGTACTTGGGTTGCCTAACATTGCAGGTCAACACATGACATACAGATGTGAGGCATGTCAATTAGGTAAGGCTCATAAGCAATCCTATTCCAAGCATGGGTTTATGTATTCAGAAAGACTTGAATTGGTGCATACAGATGTGTGGGGTCCTTCAAAGGATTTTAGTATAAATGGTTCAAGATATTATGTCATTTATGTTGATGATGCTACTAGATGGATCACAATTTATGTGATTAAAGAAAAGTCAGAAGTGTTTAATACATTTAAACACTATCATGCATATGCAGAAAGGATTACAGGTCAAAAATTGAAGAGACTAAGGTCAGATGGAGGGGGAGAGTATTTTTCAAATGAATTCAATGATTACTTGTGGAATGCAGGTATAAAGAGAGAAGTTACTTGCAGGTACTCTCCTCAACAAAATGGGGTAGCAGAAAGAAGAAATAGGACTCTTGTTGAGTTTGCAAGGTCCATGATGAAAGAGAAGAATTGCCCAAATTATTTGTGGGCAGAGGCTGTAAATACAGCTACTTATTTGGTCAATAGATTGCCTTGTAAAGCTTTGCAAGGTATGACACCATATGAAGCTTGGTGGGGTAAGAAACCTACCTTGGATCATTGCAGAATATTTGGATGTTTGGCATATGCATATGTGCCATCTCAATTGAGGCATAAGTTGGAGCCTAAGGCAGAACAGTATGTATTCATTGGTTATGATGATAAACAAATGGGATACAGGTTGTGGAGTCCATCCACAAAGCAATTTCTTGTATCCAAGGATGTTACATTTGATGAGCAAGGTACTTGGTATGCAGGTAAATATAATATACATGCAGATGTTGAAGAAGTAGTGGATCAAAGGAAAGGTAAAGCAAAGATTCAATTACTTAATGAAAATGAGAATGATGAAGTACAGGTTGAAGTTGAAGAGAGGCCAAGGTTTGATCCAGAATGTGATGAACTAGAGACTTCAAGAAGTGCAGAAGTTAGGAGGTCAACTAGGCACAAATGGCAACCTACAAGGTATAGCTATGACACCTCATTCTTGACTACTAAAGATTATGCTTATTTGGTAAAAGAAGATGAAGATCCATCTACATATGATGAAGCCAAAGGCAAGAGAAATTGGGAAGAAGCCATGCAAGAGGAGTATGATGCATTGATAGAGAATCAGACTTGGGATCTGGTTCCTAAACCTAATAGCCAGAAAATTATTGGATGTAAGTGGGTTTATAAAACCAAAAGATTTGCAGATGGAAGTGTGTCTAGGTACAAAGCCAGACTTGTTGTGAAAGGGTATGCACAGACATATGGAGTGGACTATGATGAGACTTATAGTCCTGTGGCAAAAATGACAACAATCAGAACTGTCATAGCAATTGCTGCTTGCAAAGGTTGGAAACTATCTCAATTAGATGTTAAAAATGCTTTTTTGAATGGTTACATTTCAGACGAAGTTTACATGGAGCAACCAGATGGGTTCAAAGATCAAGTGAACCCAAATTATGTGTGTAAGCTCAAGAGAGCTTTGTATGGACTAAAGCAAGCCCGAAGGGCATGGAATTATAGGCTTGTAAAATTCTTGAATGATCTTGGATTTCAAGCATCAAAGGCAGATAGTAGCTTGCTAGTCAAAGCAAGTGAAGATGGATTCATTTATGTGTGTATTTATGTTGATGACATAATACTTACAGGAACAGATGATAAAGGGATACAAATGATCAAGAAGCAGATGGAGAAAGAGTTCAAAATCAGTGATTTGGGGAACCTATCATTCTTTTTGGGAATGGAGATTTCTTATACTCAACATGGAGTATATGTGACCCAAGAAAGGTATCTTAAAAATTTGCTAACCAAATTTAAAATGGAAGATTGCAGGGTTGCACCTACACCTTTGGAAGTGAACCATAAATTGTTTAGGTTTGGAGGAGAAGAGTTCAGAGATATGAAACTCTATCAAAGTTTGGTTGGTAGCTTGATTTATGCTACATTGACAAGGCCTGATTTGTCATATGCAGTTGGTGTGCTTTCACAATTTATGCATTGTCCTAGAAAGGAACATTGGATTGCAGGAAAAAGAGTACTTAGGTACATCAAGGGTACACTCAGAGAAGGGTTGTACTATGGATTTACTTCTGATACAAGAGTGAAGATATATAGTGATGCAGATTGGGCAGGTGTAGCTCAGTGATGAGTAGCACCTCCTTTAATGTCAATCCGGGAAGACGTGAGGATGGTATGAAGACCTCGAGCAAGTGGCGGCACAAGTGCGTGAGTGAGAAGCACACAAGCATGCACACACATACACACACACGCGCACACACGGCAAGACAAAGAGAGAGAATCAATGGAGTTCTTTAGATTACTTTCACAAGCTCTTACAAGTTCGTTTCAATTACAATCTAACCTCAAAAATGAGCTCTCTAGCTCTTTTTATAGTTTTTGACTAGCTTTTGGCCCTGTCCAGACCTAGTGTCCGGCCTAGTTAAAAATTAGGTTCCAGGGCTTATTTGATGGCTCAAACGAAGTCTAAAAATTATGAAAATTGGTACGATGGTACTTCTAATACTCCTCAAGCTCGAGGACTCCTCGGCTTGCACAAAATGGAGTCTAATCTACCAAAAACGGAATTTACAATGTTTGTGTAGTGATTAAAATCACTTGAGTTGTACATAATCTAAGGGAAAAAATGATCTGGCCTTGTTGCCGTATTGTGCATGATTCCTCTGTTGCTTTGTGTGCCAACACTCCCCCCTTCCTAGCGTCTGTCGCCCCTGACAGACCTTTGTTCGCGCGGGTGGTCGATGTAATATTGGATGACATTGGTGGCCAGTTCATGTTCTCCTATCCTTAAGCCTCTGGCTAGATCGGCTTCCAATGCCTCCCAATTTATTGCACCGGGGGTTTCTGGTTGCGGGGTGGTGTAGTACTCTGAATACATTGCTTGTTCACAAGCAAACAGTTGAAGTAGATGTGTCGGCTTTGGTGCGAAAATCTCCGAGTGGTACTCCCAGAAACCTGATCTGAACATTTCTTCGAAGGTCTGTTTGTAGCAGGCGGGGAGGTACTTGATTCGTGCATGCCAAGCGTAAGCCACACGGATACTGGGGGTGGTGCTCATGTCATACACCAAGTCGTAATTTCCATTGCTAAACCCCGGAAGACGTACCTGTGGTGCGGCTGCATTTCTAAAGGTCTTCAGCACTACTTGCATCATATCTAAGATTTTAAGCATCATTTGCGCTGCTACATCTTGCATGGGCTTCAAGCGCGGCATCCAGTGGCGAATGGTCCCCATCATATATGCTACCGATGGTGGTCCTTGTGGTGGCGCGATGTACGGGTAGTTCAGCCATTCCTTGCATTGCGCATTGTTCTGTACCTTGATATTAAATGCCTTCCACGACCTGCGGCGGGGGACTGGACCGTAGCATGGGTTGTACAGGAGGTGCAGCGGCGCGCTGTTCCATGTGCGTAGCATTTCTGGATAAGTCTCTAAAAGTTTCTGCCGCCATGTTGGTTGACGAATCTTGCCTTTTCGCACCTCTGGAGGAAGGTCTTCGGGTTGAAATTGGGTCGCAAAAGTAGGAATCTGACCCGTGACTCTTTGTATTTCAGCATTATAATCAGCCAGGAGAATATAATATGGCCTGTACTGGAGTTCCGATGAGAGGATCAGGCGTCTCGATGACAAGTTCTTGAAGTAATCTGATTGTAAAACAGTCTCCTCTATGACCCTCATAGCCTGATTTTGCACTACGGTGCGCTCTTCATGCGAGGTCCCTATTTCCTCCACTTGTCGTAACCATGGCGGCCGTGGTGCCTCGAACGTGTCCTGCGCTTCTTCTGTTTGTTGGCCTCCTGGGAATGGTTGCGGATCATATTCTTCATCAAACGTTTGTTCCACAGGAATTTGCACAACTTCTTCGTCCGTGGGAGCCTCCGGAGGGGAAGATGGCCTCTCATATTGTAGTAGGCGTGTCTGCAATTCAGTTACCTGTTGCTGGAGATCTTTTATGGCCTCTGCGTCGGAGGGAAGCGAAGCTGCAGAGGGGGTGGTTGGAGGGGCAGCTGTTGGGCCTTGTTGGTGTTCCTGCTTCAGTTGTCCTAGCTCCTCCGATAGCTTATCATGTGCTTCGAGTAGCATGGCATAATCTTCCAATATAATCTTGATGTTATCGGGGGTCACTGCTTGAAACTTGGATGGGCTGATGGGTGCCCCCGGTGTGCTCTCAATAGCTGCCTCCAGGTTCTCTTGATTTTGTATTTGCAAACGTCTGTTCTCTTCCTGAGCAGCCGCAAGATGGCGTTTAAGTAGCGCCATATTTCGCTGAAGTTTTGAGTTGCGTTCCAGTTGTGTCCGTAGGTGACTTTCTACCACCTGCACTGCTTCCTGATCTACGTTCTGTAGCTGTACTTCCAATATATTATGGGCGTCTTGGAGGGTTTGGAACTGTGTGTGAAGGCGAGCGTTCTCCTCTTCTAGTACTGCAAGGCGGAGCTGTAGTGTCGCTGAGTGCTCTTGCAGGCGTGCGTTTTGTTGCTGGAGCTGAATGTAATCTGTTCTTAAATTTGATATACAGGCCAACATGGTGTCCAATGCATTACCTATAGATGAGTGGGGGGTGTTTACCGTGGACGATGCATGGGAAGGGAATTGGGGAAGGGAGACAGTGAATGATGTGCCTACGAAAGTTGTGTGTGTGGGTGAAATTGGTGGAGGGGGAATGGGAGGAGGTGAAACCGTGGGTGGAGGTGCCGTGGGTGGTGAAATGTCCATACCTTCAGGAGTGGGTGTTAGTGTGGGGCCTGCCATATACACGGGTATGGTAGGTGGTGTGTGTGTGGAAGTGGTGAATAGGTGTGAAGTGGGGTGGGGAGCTGAAAAGACAGGGAATGGTTGAGGGCCTGGTTGAAAAGCCCTAGCAAAGATGTCCTGGAGGGATTGTAGAAATGGAGAGAGGGATATCGGGGGTTGAGGTCGTAAATTTGAGGAGGGTGGAAAGGGTGGCATGGTAGTAGGGAAACCCATGAATGTGGATCTGGGGTCAGGATGACCCGTGGCTGAAGGCATTGGGGATGGTTGTCCTAGGGCAGGCTCGGAAAGGGTTTCGGTGGGTTGTGTAGTGATGGGGTTTGCTTCAAAGGTCGGGTTATCAGTGGTAGAGAATAGGGTGGCACTAGAGATGGGAGTACGAAAGATGAAGGTTGGGTCAGTGGGTTGAGTGGTCGATGGGATTTCCACTGTCTCTGTTCTCGGAGGCGATGGTGGGGGAGTAGGTGGTAGTGGTTCGGTGGACTCCTCATGGGTGGCGGGGTGCTGTTGACTAGCTGTTTGGGAGGTTGGTGTAGTAGTTGGCTCCTCTGCAACTGTAACGGGAATTTGGATATTTTTACCTGAGCGAGGCCGTGTCTGGAACCTTCGTGGGTCATATTGAACTGAAGGCCTCTGAATGGCAGTGCGCACAGCTTCTACAACTCCATATGTTTCTGCCATCAATAAGAGACCTTCCCTGTACTCTGAGTCAACCCCCGCTTCTGCCAACAACTGAGTCATAAGTACTCTGCTGCTCTGTTCAGTGAGTAATTGTTGCGATCGTACTCTTTCCATAATCTGATACAGCCTTCGGAGTTCTGCTGTATATGCTGGGGCTTCAGTGGTCTCTTCTTCATATGCTTCTTCTTCTTCCGGTTGTCCGTGTTGTTGACTTTGCTGAGCGTCACTCCAATGGACATGTCTACTGTCTGTAGACTTTCTTCTTCTCCGTGAGGATGTGCCCTGCTCCTCTGCCTCTGAATAAAATTCCACATCAGAGAATTGTGTGCTTTGTAGGAATGCTTCGAAATCCTGGGGGTCCAGTCCTTCAGCCTCTCCAGTGGCAGCAAACTCGAATTCAGGTGTAACCGGAGGAGCCGATGGGGTGGGTTGTGTCGTAGTGTCAGATTCCGACCTGGGTATCCTAATGGTAAAAGGAGGTACAGTGCCCTCTCTTAATGGTGATGCCTCAGGAGTAGTCAGGACTTCCCTTGTCTGGACACACGGAATCGCGCCCCTCATGCGCTTAGACTGATGTGTGGATGTCTTGAGCCTTTTAAACATTTGTAATTGTGCCCAAGTTAAGGCACGCTCAATGGGGACATCATATGCCAAGCATCGGTAAATGATGCGTGTGAGTGCACAGCATCCGTTCACCACTAATTTCCTAGAAGCCCGTTTGTTCGCTTCATACAACTGATCTATAATCCACACTGGTAGCTTAATAGGTAGCGCACCTGCTTCCGCCAAGTAGAGAGCAAACCAGATCTTCTTGTGTGGTTGCGTGAATCGGTCTTGACCGGGGAAGGCGAAATGTTGCATGCACATGCGGAGAGGGATGGACACATTTGGGGTGAGGGCTGCCATGTCTTTCAGCTTCACTACTTTCCTGTCCTTCATGTTGTTGGGAACGAGAGCATCCTTTTCTGAGGGTACATGCGTGCCATGCATCTTTAAAGCATCACTCACTAGCTCCACAGTAAGTTCAAACCTCTTCAACTCGTTGTTGCCCAGCAATGAGGGGAGAACAAATGATCCGGGTTGGTCTTTATCTTCATGAGCTTGTAATGTAGAGACCAGATAGTAACATCGGAGGAGGTCGGGTTTAGGTAGTGGGGCTTCAAAATATTCCGCCAACCCTGCTCTTTGCCATATGATCTGGAGGTCTTCGGTGTTCTGTAAAGTCTCGAACTCCTTGGAGAAAAATTGGAAACGCACCCATGATCTGTCATACTCGCATTTAGACTCCCAGATATACTTAGCCTCTCCTAATGGACCGGGCATGCCATTAAACCAATGAGAGTTGGCATGAACTCTTTCCGTGATTCCTATAGGTGGGTCTGGCACCGGGAGTTGCTGAAGGTGTTGCATCTCCACTGGTCGTTCAGTCGGGGGCACGTCCACAGGTAGGCTATCCACATCAATTCCTGCAGTAAGTATCCCTACTTGTGAGCCCGAACCTGTCGCTTCTGCCATTTTACTGTTTGCCTTCTGATTCTGTGAGAATATAGAAGCATGTGTTAACATCGTAATGGACAGACTAAATCCGTTCCTGTCCCCGTTACAACATTAACATGAGGTATATGGTGAGTTAGTGGTTAGTAAGTGCACGAAGACAGTGAGTGTAGTTAACGTTTGTGTATTCCTAGGAGACTATTGCCGTTAGTAAGTGGGGTGAATTTACAAATCGGGGTCGGGGGGTTTATTACAGATCTTAGACTGCCAAATGCAGTGGATGGGCTTTGCTTTCGGTTTCGTAGAGACTCCAGAGAGCTGTGTCGGTATCGCTGTTTGGGAGTGGGGCCTTTTAGGGACCCACTTATAAGTGATTACATGCATGCTCATGGGTCTTGGTGTGTTCCTAAGTGTTGAGCACGAGGGAATACTGGTTATACTCGTAGATGGGTTATGCTGCATAGGTTGTGGCCTTGGTGTAACTACTTGTGCCCTCAAGCAAGCCTTAGGCACCCAAATTTGTCTAGATTGTGGGCTTGCCTTCATCGACTTCTTGGGCACCCAAATAGATTTTACTTTAGCAGAAAAATTTATGACAGACTTCTTATTAGCGTCGTGTTGTTGGTTACTAATAAGAGGCTTTGCCCGTGTAGTTGACGGTGGTGCGCCCGGTCGTTCGCCTTTCCGCACCCACACCTGGTTTATTTTCTGGGACATTCTGCTGCGCAGGTACTTTTGATCTCGGACATAGGTAGTACTCGGCTTCTTCTGCTTGTGATCCGCCTTTGGTTGCTGCCTCTTTCTGGCCTTTGGAAAAGAAGGGAGTTCCGTTGCATCCCTGACTCCTTTTTTGCAAATATCATTCCTCTGCAACACAGGGTTTTGAACAAGAACAGCATGGTCATCTTCATGTGTACCCCTGGAAGGACCAGGAGTCTGTGCCTTTCCTAGTTCCTTGAGTGCTCCATTGTCTAATTCTACTGTAACTCGACTATGATTGACCCAAACCTGGAGAAGTCCACTTCTTAGGTTTAAGTTAATTGCTTGGTCATAGATCCAATCTTGACCCAAGACTAGAGGTTCAGTGAGATCCTCATCTTGACACACTAGTACTTTAACTGTCATTGCCTCATCATGAATGCAGAGGGGAAGTTCCACCTCGCCCATGCAAGGGGTTTCCACTCCTCCCAATCCTATAAGATATGCTTCCACAGGATTGACAGTCAATTGTAATTCTTGGCAGTACGACAATTTAACAGCACTAGTGGCTGCTCCTGAGTCAATCAAGGCTCTTACGGTCCTTGCACTCTTTCCATGTCCTATATCTAAGGTTACGAAAGGACGTCTATCAATTATCCTATGCGAGCTTGTTCCTGCGACTTCACACATGGCCATAGGAAATCCTTGGTCTGCATAGTCATTCGCTCCAGGCTGATCTCTACCTTGCCTTCGTAATTTCATCCTTCTGATGCGTTCTAAAGCTTCAGCTTGAGCTTCTTCTCGAACTCGCTTTTCTTCCTCTTTGCGTTTCTTAGCAGTGTTGAGTCGACTGAGCATTTCCTCCGTAAGGGGTTCCTGATACAACTTGACTCTGCAACCGCTAATATAATTTGGGAGAACATCACCCTCTAATGTGGCCAATTGTACTGCTCCGCTCGTGGAGATCCTATTGATGATCATAGGTCCGTAGCCTCTCTTTTCTAGCTTCCTCACGTGTTGTTTTAGTGTATAGACTAAGACTAGATCTCCTGCTTTCAAGCCTTTATCCTTCACGTGGGCATCAAAGTATGCCTTCTGTCTCTTCTTGGCTGCATATATTCCTGCAGCGGCTCTCAGTCTTGTTTCCCCTAATCGTTCAAGGTCAAAGATCCTAGAGGAGAGCTCATGACCTGTCCATTCGTGCTCTTGTGCTACTTTCAATGTAGGGATCAAGAAGTCTAAAGGTAACACAGCGTTTTGGCCGAATACCATCTGAAAGGGGGTGGCTTGGAGTACCGTTTTGTAGGCAACTCGGTATGCCCAAACAGCATGGTGTAGCTGTTTGTCCCAATCAGAGCGTTTAGTGTTCACTAATTTCGTCAGTACATTGCATAAAATCTTATTAGTGCTCTCAGCTTGTCCATTAGCTTGAGGGTGATATGGGGCAGACTTCTTGTGTATTACCAAGAATTCTTGGAGTAGATTTTCAATCACTTCGTTCAAGAAATGAGTGCCTCTATCACTTACAAGCTCTATAGGTAGCCCGTATCTTGTGAATACATTCTCAAACAAGAATTTGGCAGTTGTTTGAGCATCGTTCTTGGTTGTAGCTTTTACCTCAACCCACTTGGTGAGATAATCTGTTTCCACAATGATGTATTCCGCATGAGAACCTTTAGCTGGGGGATTAATAGGACCTATGAAGTCTATTCCCCACTTAGAGAATGCACGTCCACCCATCATAGGTTTCAGTGGCATCTCATCTTTGCGTATAGGATACTGAGTCCTTTGACAGACATCACACCGTTTCACATAGGTATGTGCATCCATGTGAAGGGTAGGCCACCAGAAGCCCGCAAACATTATTGCCTTGATCACCCGATCTGGTCCAAAGTGTCCTCCTGCTACCCCTTGGTGAGCAGTTTCCAAGATCTCGAGATATTCACTTTCATGGACACACAGTCTCAGGTAACCATCCTTACCGCGTTTGTATAGATTATCACCAATGAGTGAGTAATCCAAGGCTTCTTGTTCTAAACTCCTTTTCCTAGCCAGAGTCATGTCTGGAGGGAATGTGTTTGTCCTCAGGAATGATACTAGTGGTTCGCTCCAATCTGGCACAATGGATACTTGATAAAGAGTGGCATGTTCCACTGGTGGTTTAGTGCAACAGATTGGGCATTCCTTGCACAACTTTTGGACATCAGCTTCCATAGTTGGCCAATGCACTCCGAATCTCTTTAGAGTCTGCAAAGTTCTTTGCTTTGAATGGTGTTGCTCTAACGCACCTACATGTGCTAATTGCAACCATTTAGCGTACTCATCTTCTTCTATGCAACAAGCCAAGATCCCTTGATCTGTGTGCTTGTACATGCTTCCTGCCATGATATGGTACTTTTGGGCTTTTACGATCTCTCTATTCCGTGTGTTCACCACTGGATGATTAGGCCCGAATGTCAATACTGGTACTATTGGCTTGGCCCACTGCGGCACCACTTCCAAATTAAACAAGTAAGCATCAGGAAGGTCATCTGACACTCCTTGTGGGGCTTCTCCCGATGTGAGCCTAGAGAGATGATCTGCTCTCAAGTGGGTTCTACCTTTTCTTACCACAACCTCAAAATCATATTCCATTAGCAGGAGAAACCATCTTACTAATCTTCCCGTATTGCATGGCTTGTTTACTAAGTACAACAATGCCTGATGGTCTGTAAAAAATTTAAACTTATTTGCAAGCAAATAATGTCTAAACTTTTTAACTGCATATACCATGCCTAATCCTTCTCGTTCAGTAGTGGTATAATTTCGTTCAGCCGCATTCAATTGTCTACTGGCATAGGCAATTGGAAGATCCATATTACCTTCACCAGTAGGTTGTGCGAGCACACATCCAATAGCATAATTGGATGCATCCACGTGAACATGGAATGGCTTATTCCAATCTGGTGTGGTCAAGATTGGTGCTGAACACAATCTTCGTTTAAGCTCTTGGAAGGAATTCTCACATTCATCCGTCCACTCAAAGTTTGTCAGAAGTCCGTACATGGGCTTTGCAATGACAGCATACATGTGTATAAATCGTCGATAATAACCACAATGCCCCATGAAAGCTTGCACTTCCTTGACATTCTTTGGCCTAGGTAGCTCTGCTATGGCTCTCACTTTTTCTTCATCGGTAGATATGCCATTCTTTGACACTATGTGTCCTAGAATCTTGCCTTGCCTGACCATGAAAACGCACTTTTCTGGGTTCAGGCAGACTTGGTATTCTCTACATTTGTCAAAGATTTGTCTGAGTTCAGGAATATGAGTTTGTCTAATGTTGGAATGAGCACAAAGATCATCAACATAGACTTCTAAACTCTTCCTCAGGAACTCCTTAAACACATGGCACATCAGCCTCTGGAAGGTGGCTGGTGCATTGGTAAGCCCAAATGGCATTACTCTAAAAGCAAAAATGCCCCATTCTGTGGCAAAGGCTGTCTTATGCTGATCCTCTGGAGCTATGGCTACTTGATTGTAGCCCGAAAATCCATCAAGGAAGCTGTACACTTCCTTGCCTGCCACTCTTTCTAAGAGATGCTCTGTGATGGGAAGCGGATAGTTATCTCGAATCGTGGCGGCATTAACCTTTTTCAAGTTAATGCACACACGCAGCTTGCCATTCTTCTTGGGCACCACTACGATGGGGGATACCCATTCGGTGTGCTCAATTTCGTAGATAAATCCAGCTTCAACCAGTCTATCTATCTCTTCCTTGATCTTAGCCGCGTAATTATCATTATATGTATAAGGCTTTTGCTTAGAGGGTTTAGCATCTGAAGTCATGGGAATGGTGTGTGAGCATATATCAGGGTCAACACCTTTCAAATCCTTGTAACTCCAAGCGAATACATCTCTGTATTCTCTTAGCAAGGCAATCAACTCTTGCTCTTCTTCTTTTGTCAAGTCATGGCCTATATACGTGCATCTCTCCTCTCCTTCTTCTATGGCCACTACTATTTTCTTAGTAGTTTCTTTGTTATCATAGGCTTCTCCTGATTGTGCCTCTCGTTTAGGCATTCTTATCATGACTCTCCTGTCATCTATCTCATACTTCTTAAAATTTTCG
This sequence comes from Ceratopteris richardii, assembly GCA_020310875.1. NCBI lineage: Eukaryota > Viridiplantae > Streptophyta > Polypodiopsida > Polypodiales > Pteridaceae > Ceratopteris > Ceratopteris richardii. The sequence goes on from CM035442.1 coordinate 120,532,580, forward strand.
GGGACCTCAAACAAAGATTCTTCCTCTTCTGGTGAGGCTTCTCTCTTTTTTCGTTTCTTTCCTTCTTCCTTCGGGGTCACATGTGTTGCTAATCTTACATTAGTTGTAACCTCTCCATGCTTCTGGGGTTGAAATTCTACTTCATGGAAGTATTCTTCATCTGATGCAAATGGTGGGTCCATAATGATTGACTCTAGATCGGAGTCACTTGCATCCTCAAATGCATCAGGGCTAGGTTCGCATTCTTCTAGAACTGCCTCTCCCATGATTGGCTCTATGGAGAAGACTGAAATATCATAACCATCCTCATCACAGTGAGGTGTCCATTGTTCTTCGTTGATGGCTACGTCCATTGTTGCTAAGATTTCTGCCCAACCGTGAGGTTCAAATTCTTCGTCTGGAAAAACTACAGGTGCATAGGCTGGGTCTTGGATTGATCTATGGGTTTCTTTCGCACCTACCTCTCTGGCTTTCTCTCTCTTCTCTTCTTCTACTGCTACCTTGCACATCCATAAGTGAGTGTCTTCATGCATCCATGAGGATCCAGATTCTAGGGAATGCACAGATTCTGTATCATCTTTGGCTCTATGGATGGGATTCCACTGGATAGGAGGGACATCTCTATGAGAATAGTCCTTGAGATTGACTTTGGTTGTAACGCCCAAGTGTTGCAAATACAAGGAGTTGGTTCCCCAATCCTGTACCACTTGCAACTGTCGCATAAATGGTCTTCCTAAAATCATCTCATAAGCATGATTTTTGCTGAAGTCACATATAGCAAAGCTATGCTCAAACTCAACACCACAAGTGGTGAGAGTTATCCCTTCCAGCAATCCTAAGGGTCTCTCAATATGACCATCGGCCATCTGCAATTTCATTCTTGTTGGCCTGAGTGCTGGCTTGCCCCAACGCTTCCAAAGGGAAGTAGTGGCAATTGCAACTCCTGCACCTGAGTCTAAAATTGCCTTGGTGGTGTACTCTTGGTAGGTGATGGGAAGATAGGTGTTCCCTTCTTCGCCTTCACACATATCCCCTATCTTATCCAAGGGAATTTCTGGCACTGTCCTATGGGATCCTACCTGGGAACGAGGTTTTGCTATCTCTGGTACTTGTTTGGCTACATGTTTCCATAATTCAGGTCTAACCTTGAGTAGCTCTTCTAACTTGAGATTACACTGCACATTAGTGTTCTTCACTACCTCTGTGTTCCTAGGAATGACTGAGTCGTCGTTCCTTACCATGACTGTGGGTGCTCTCATACATGTGGACTTTGCTTCCCATGGGCCTGTGAAGTGGGGTAGCTCTTGTATGGAATTCGACTCAAAGTCTAATCTCTCGTGAGACTGAACACTCTCATGCTCCCCGTAAATAGATGGGATGTCTTGTGGGAATTGGTCGTGTGCATCGTCCACAAGTTCAAAAGGAGGGGCGACCTCGCTTTCGTTATCCCATTTGTCTTCTTGAATCTCTCGTAGGAAGTCTGGTGCAAACCGATTCATAGAAGAAGAAGTGTCTGGCACCGTAGAATTGGGCGCATAAGCAACCTGTGAAGGAGGGCTGATTCTATTGTTGACTCTCTCCTCGTTCTCGCAAATGGCTGGAGCACAAGCTTCTTGGGGAGGATTACTTATTCTATTACTTTTCCGAACAGGCTCACACATTCCCTGAGAAGGAATGTAGGCAACCTGTGGAGGTACTTGAGCTTTCGAGGGAGGCTCATCTGCCTTTTGGGGGGGAAGATAAGCTTCTTGAGGAGGCCCACGGGCTTCCTGAAGAGGCTGGCTCACCCGTTCTCTTGCCCTTTCCTTTCTTTGAGGGGTAGGTTCCTTTTCTGGCTGTGCTATTGGCCTCTCTATTCTTTCTAAGGAGGGAAAGTTGTCCGGTTTAGGGGCATTGGCCACATACACTTCTGATTGGGAATGATTCCTGTTTTTGCTTGCTTTTTCTTGGTCTTGATTTTTTTCTTCCTTGTCAGATCTTGCAATTATCCTCTCTAACTTCTCTAGGAATCCATCCAAGTGTAATTGTGTTTTGGCTGAGCCTGAGTAATTGAAAAGGCGACTGGCTTCAAACATAGTCTGAGCCAATGCGACCATTTTCGCGCATAGTTTGGTTCTTTCTATCTCTAGGTCAGCTCTAGGATAGCACTTGTCATGATCCGTGACGTTTGGCCCTTCTTGGATTCTGGCCTGATATGCCTTAAGCATCATGTCTATGTCTTCGGGAGTGGGATCAGCTAATACTGATCCTGTTTGGGGTGGTGGGTGGGTTGCGTGGGATGTCTTAGAGGGTGAAGGGATGGAGGGTGATGGGGATGGTAGCGGTGGGAATGTGTGAGAGTGCGGTTGAGACGTGATCTCTATGATTTTAGCCTTGGTTTCTCGTAGACTTTCCTCAAGTTCACTCATCTTCTTTGCCCATTGCCTTTTCATGCGTTCGCGGCTATCTTTCCAAGCTCTTGTTCTCTTTTTATTTTGGCTCTCAGTATCGCTAGCATCTAGGCTCTTTTCCTGGCCTACCCCTTGGTTTTGCTGCAATGCCTGAGCCCTAGTGACTACCTGTACTGGTGCAGTGGAAGTGACGCTTCCTGAGGAGTCTACCACTAACCCAACAACGTTGATAGGGGTGATTTTTGGCATGCTATTGGGGTTCTTTGGGCAATCTCGTAAGAGATGCTCTTTTCCGCAATCTTGGCAGAAGCCTTGGATCGTCACCGACTGGGTTTGCGTAGGTGGAGGCAAGGGACAATCACGAATGAGGTGATCTCCTTGGCATCTGTAGCACAGTCCTCTAGGAAATGGTGGTCGTACTTGCCTAGGTTGAGGTCTAGGGTTGGGGTTTGTATACATGATGTTCGTGTAATCTGACTCCCAACTAGGTTCGTTCGACTCTTCACCATAGTAGGACTCTCCATGTTCTGGGGACTGCATGTAGTAAGCCTGGGGGCTATCCACATGGGTAGAATCAAAGCTATGGTCACTTGGGTCATTTTCAGAGATCAAGGATGTTACAGGGACTATAGCTCTATTCAGGTTCTCTTCTGCAGCCGTATACTTTACCGGAATCACATTAGCTGGGGCAGGGGGTTGTTGTGCTAGCACAGGCTGAGGCCTTTGTTGGGCCTGATACTGTGGTTGGTAGGTTTGTTGGGGTCTAGCATATTGTGGTGGTGGATTTTGGTTCTGGTATCTGCCTTGTTGGTAGGGTTGCCTAACTGCCTGCTTGTTGTATGGGCAGTCTTGTGCGGTGTGATTGGTGTATCTCCGTTCTATGGTGCAGTACTGGCTACTAGGGTTTACTTGGGGTTGAGCCATAATGGGACAGACGTTCGCCATATGGTCACCACCGCATGTATAGCACCTTTTCACAGGGGCAAACCTTGGGATTTGTTTGCTAGTTACACCTAGTTTCTGAGCTACTTTTTCGGCAAGTTCTTCAATTGATGTGGCTTGTGTGGAAGATTGACTAGATGCACTATCTGAATCTTTGTAAATTTTGGACAACTCTAGCTCATCTCCTAGGTTATCTTCAATGTCAATGCACATACGTACACATTCTTCTATAGTCCTAGGGTCCTTCAGATACACATAGGATCTCAATTTTGGGCTCAGCAATCCGTCAAGAAATAAGGCTACTTGTTTAGCAGATGTGGGTAACTCCGAAATAGGGCACCTTTCCAGATATTGTCTAAACCTTCTTCCGGCCGATCTGACAGTCTCTTGGGGGGTCTGTTTGAAGCTGTGGATCAATGAGGAGGTATTGTGTCTTATGCCGCTCTTAGAGAACTCTACAATGAATGCCTCTAGGAGTTGGTCTATGCTCCTGAACTGACGCTCATCTAATGGCTGAAACCATGTAAGTGCCGTGTTCCTAAGGGTTAGACCGAAGGCATTGTACTGCGTGAACAGATCTTCCACTTGTTCAGCTCTCAAGACTTGCTTGAACTCTGCCACATGATCATAGGGATCTCCTGTGCCGTCAAAGTAATTCTTCATGGACTTAACTAGCTGGGTGGGTCTCAAAGTTCTTGTGTGCTCTCTAGGCCTCGGCAGAGGGAATCCATCTACATTTCTTTGGTTCCTGTGGGCTCTATGCATCTCAGGTTCTACCCTATTCGTCTCCGTTCTCGTTCTTTCTCTGCCCACTGGATTGGCAAAACTTACCTCTGGTCTATCTTTACTTCTGTCTCTTTGCATACCATGAGCCTGGGATGTTCCAGCTCCAGGGTGACCATAGGCTACATTTGATCTTGGTTGGGGGAAAATGAATTCGCCCTTCCAAGTGTAAGCATGCCTATCATTTTCTGTCACCACAAAAATCCTCTCTGACGTGTGGTCTAAGTAGGTCACTCTACCTGGGCTATCTGGATCCTTAAACTCATAGATCATGATTGTTCCTATGTCAGTTGGGTGATCCGGTTTATACCTCCAGAAGGCTTCGTCCGTTTCTCGATTGAGAAGCAAATCTATGCACTTGTTATCTTGGGGGATCCACTCAGGCGTGATAATCCTAGTGAGAACTGATTTACCTCGAGGGGTTCTAGGTTCCGCACCCATGTTCCCTTGTTCCAGGTCACCTAAGTCCGCTTCTGAGATTACATTCCCAAAGTCATCTGTCCTATCAGGATGACTAGTGACTACATATATAGTTCCTTCTTTGTCCAGGTATGCACCATTTTCAAACTTGACAGCTGGGTGTTCTAGTCCAATGGATTGATCAGGGTTTTTAATCTGGACCACAGATCTTCCTAAGCCATCCTCATAGATGCTAGCACCTAATCGGTTGGTCCTCAGGTACTCCAACTGTGTTTTGTAAGGGCCTTCTACCCTGTACAAGTAGGGCACTCCTGAACTTCCCGTAGGTTTGTCCATGCCTTGAGACATCTCTGACTCACTGGTCTCAGAGCGAGGGTAGTTCGAGTGGTGGCTCAACTGCTGGGCCCAGGACCTAGCAGTGTGGTTGACACTAGCCTCTGAAGACCTAAGGCTTTGTCTCTCTCTTACTAGGTGTCGTCCTGATCTAAGGTTCATATGCCTAACTGATTAGCCCAAATTTTTGCCCAGAGTACAACCTCGTTGCCGATCAATTGGTACCAGTCACTTGATTCTTTTTAGTTATTCCTCGTGTTTAAAGTCTTGTCTGCTATTACGTCGTCAGGAATGCTTGAATGTTCTTCGTACTTTCAGGTTAATCGTTCCACGTTAGGTTCTTTCCTTTATGTTGTCGACAGTACAGAGATTAAGTTTTTAGCTTGAACTTGAGTTTTTAGGTAGTCTTCAACTTGATAGTGGCCTATCGTCGCCCTGACTTACTCCTACTTCTAATCGCTCTTAGCCTAGGCTAGGAATTGACGAAGAGGAGTTGAGAATATTCCGACCTTTCTTGCCGAACCTTGCTCTTTAGTGCTCGAGAAGTTGATTCTCAAGCGTGTGCCACACCCTTGCTTGGATACTCTCAATTGCTTCTCAATAGGCCTGCATAAATCCCAAGATTAGCTCCAAGTAGACCTTTCAATTGACAGACAATTTATTTCAGACACTTTTTTTAATGACCCTTGTTCCCCCTTTTGCATTGTTAGAAATTTACTCTAGAGCTCCCTTGGTGTTCCTACCCCTCAGTATGTCAACTTCCAAATATCCTATCTGAAAATCAACGCATTATTCTTATAAAAAACAGTTGAGGGCGTGTAGTATATGTCACGAGCTTTCCGACAAGCCCTAGAGCTCAGAAAATGGATTTCGTATGAAAAAATTATGACCGTTCAGGGTTTAGGGGGTTAAATAGACAAACAGATACTATCGGGGATTTTAATGCATTTTCTAAGGCCTTTGTAAGTAGATGAGTACATGAAAGTGCAAATATGCCCAAAATTTAGCCTAAATTTCCAAAAATTCACCCTTAATTTTTGCCGAAAATGCCTGTCTATCGCGATAGACGGTGTCTGTCGCGATAGACACAATCTATCGTGGGGGCTGTCTGTCGCGATAGACGGTGTCTGTCGCGATAGACGGTGTCTGTCGCGGATTTCTGTCTGTCGCGATAGACGGTGTCTGTCGCGATAGACAGTGTCTATCGTGGATTTCTGTCTGTCGCGATAGACGGTGTCTGTCGCGATAGACGGTATCTGTCGCGGATTTCTGTCTGTCGCGATAGACGGTGTTTGTCGCGATAGACGGTATCTGTCGCGGATTTCTGTCTGTCGCGATAGACGGTGTCTGTCGCGATAGACAGTGTCTATCGTGGATTTCTGTCTGTCGCGATAGACGGTGTCTGTCGCGATAGACAGTGTCTATCGTAAATTTCTGTCTGTCGCGATAGACGGTGTCTGTCGCGATAGACGGTATCTGTCGCGGATTTCTGTCTGTCGCGATAGACAGTGTCTGTCGCGATAGACGGTGTCTGTCGCGATAGACGGTATCTGTCGTGAAATTCTGTCTGTCGCGATAGACGGTGTCTGTCGCGATAGACGGTGTCTGTCGCGATAGACGGTGTCTGTCGCGATAGACTGAAAAAATGCAAATTTTTGAAAAACTTCTAGTGATCTAGAGTGCCCACAAGGTGTAGGTTACAGTGGTAATCATGCATTCACAAAATGTTAAGATTTTCTGTCTGTCGCGATAGACAGAGATTGTCGTCCCGGGACCTGTGCAGAGCCTGTCGTACCTGCGCACACTGCTGGGGATGATGGTACAGCAAAAACCTGCAAAATAGCTCAGAAAACAAGCAAAAACAGCACATGCAAGTTCGCTCTCTCGCTCTCTCTCACAAGTGAAATGAGGGAAATGAGATGGAGGTGGGGATATAGTCAAAAAACTGAAATTTTCGCGATGATGGAGATGGACATGGGAGATGGTGATGATGATGATGAAGAAGGTGAAGAAAGTAAAAGAAAACCGATGAGAGTGAAGAAAATACCTATGACTCCAACGCGTCAACTCTACGTCTTACCATCACACGCTCGTCCTCAAAGCTCGATCCCCGGCAACGGCGCCAAAATTTGGTGTAGCTCAGTGATGAGTAGCACCTCCTTTAATGTCAATCCGGGAAGACGTGAGGATGGTATGAAGACCTCGAGCAAGTGGCGGCACAAGTGCGTGAGTGAGAAGCACACAAGCATGCACACACATACACACACACGCGCACACACGGCAAGACAAAGAGAGAGAATCAATGGAGTTCTTTAGATTACTTTCACAAGCTCTTACAAGTTCGTTTCAATTACAATCTAACCTCAAAAATGAGCTCTCTAGCTCTTTTTATAGTTTTTGACTAGCTTTTGGCCCTGTCCAGACCTAGTGTCCGGCCTAGTTAAAAATTAGGTTCCAGGGCTTATTTGATGGCTCAAACGAAGTCTAAAAATTATGAAAATTGGTACGATGGTACTTCTAATACTCCTCAAGCTCGAGGACTCCTCGGCTTGCACAAAATGGAGTCTAATCTACCAAAAACGGAATTTACAATGTTTGTGTAGTGATTAAAATCACTTGAGTTGTACATAATCTAAGGGAAAAAATGATCTGGCCTTGTTGCCGTATTGTGCATGATTCCTCTGTTGCTTTGTGTGCCAACAGCAGGTAATGTGGATGATAGAAGATCAACACATGGATACTTGTGCTATGTAGGAGACAAATTGATTTCATGGTGTTCTAAGAAGCAACATACAGTTGCTTTGTCATCTACAGAAGCAGAATACAAAGGTATGGTGGAAGCTGCAAAGGAGGTAATATGGCTAAAGACACTTATGAAGGTTTTTGATGTGGTTCAAAGTACTCCTATTGTTTGTGGAGACAACATGAGTTCTCTATACTTGGCAGCTAATCCTGTGTTTCATGCTAGAACTAAGCATATTGAAATACAGTATCATTTTCTGAGAGAGAAGGTCATTGAGAAGGAGATTGAAGTCATACACACTCCTACAAAAGATCAACTTGCAGATATGATGACAAAAAGTCTAGATGGACCAAAGCTACAAAGATTCAAGGATATGGCAGGAATCAAGAAGATAGAGAAGAACCTCAATTAATGATTGAGGGGGAGCTGTTGGTGCATGACAATCATCAATTGAAGGATTATGAAGAAATGAAGTCAAGGAGTCAAGAAGAGAACAAATTCAGAAGGTTGAAGGAAGGACATATTCAGAAATCCAAAGATATGTACATTAGCTGACTTATACTTTTGTCTAGTCATAAACTTGTATATATTCATCTATAAATACTTTGGAAAATGTCGGGGCAAATAGAGCAGAAGAAGAATAGAGAATAGGAAGGAAGAAATCAATAGTAGAGAGTGTCATTAGACACATGAGAAGTGAGTTGAATTCATCAACTTCACTTAGATGTAATTTCTCTGAGTAATCAAGAAAACTTGCGCCCGATGTTTTGCTGTTTGCTCCTTCTGTGTTTAATCTTTTGAGAAATCCTTCTACACGTATCTAAGTCCATAGCTAATCTATCTATGGCTAGAATTTGAGAGGCTAATTTTGATCAGGTTGAGAGAATTTAGTTTAGGAACATTCATATATGAAGATGTTCTAAGAGTCGACAAAACTGGCGCAGATTTCATGTTTAGTGAAATGAACATTACTCAGTGTGTGGTGTAAATTTTTACACAAGTAAGGGCTTAAAATTTAAGTTGGAAGGTAAGCCATCTATGGCTAAAAGATCTTGATCAAACGGGATTTACTTTGGGAGAACTAGTGTTAAGAAGTTGCAGGTGTCAAAGTCGCCATTACAGAGAAGCTGTTTCAGACATAGGTAAAGTGTTTCACACATTTCTCAGAGTGTACTCAATCATTTTGAGAAATTTAACTTGGTAAAGTTGCACAATCTCAAGGCGAAGTGTTATGCAAAGTTTTATCAAAAACTTTACAGAATAGATTAGTCAATGAGTGATTAATCTGCAGCAGACTTTTCAGGAAAGTGATTTCTTCACAGTTAGTAAAATCTTGGTAATGTGTGAGTATGTTTCCAAAATTATGGGGAGTCTAAAGTTATTCTTGG
>CM035442.1:120546578-120549078 GCA_020310875.1 Ceratopteris richardii
CTCCCACTGCATAACTAAGATCCGGTCTTGTTAGCGTAGCATAAATTAAACTTCCTACTAATGACTGATATTTCTTCATATCTTTAAACTCTGCACCACTGTATTTGCTGAGTTTATGATTTACTTCAAACGGTGTTGAAGCTTCTCTACAGTTCTCCATATTAAACTTCTTCAGTAAGTTTAGGAGATACCCTTCTTGTGTCACATATACACCATGATTTGTGTATGTGATTTCCATTCCTAGAAAGTATGACAACTTTCCTAGGTCACTGATCTTGAACTCTTTGTCGAGCAGTTTCTTTACTTCTGTAATCCCTTCATCTGATGTTCCTGTGATTATTAAGTCGTCTACATAAATACAAATGTAGATCATACCTTCTTCTGTTCTCTTTATGAGTAGACTTGCGTCTGCCTTCGAACTTTGGTATCCAAGTTCGTTTAGATATTTCACAAGTCTGTAATTCCAAGCTCTTGGAGCTTGCTTCAGTCCATAAAGTGCCTTTCTTAACCTGCAAACAAAGTTTGGGTATCTGGAACTTCCGAACCCTTCAGGTTGTTCCATGTACACTTCATCAGAAATGTATCCATTCAAAAATGCGTTCTTTATATCTAGCTGACTTAGCTTCCATCCTTTTGATGCAGCTACAGCGATTACTGTTCTTATGGTTGACATCCTTGCCACCGGACTAAACGTCTCATCATAATCTATGCCATGCGTCTGGGCATAGCCTTTGACCACCAGCCTTGCTTTGTGTCTCGCTATCCTTCCATCTGCAAATTTCTTTATTTTGAATACCCATTTGTTTCTGATTACTTTCTTACCATTTGGTTTCGGAACAAGTTCCCATGTCTTGTTCTCTTCCAGTGCGCTGATTTCTTCTTCCATTGCTTCTTTCCATTGCTTTTTGTCTTTAGCTTCATCATAGCTCTGCAGTTCTTCATCATCTTTGACCATATATGCATAGTCTTTCTGAGTTATGTATGACGTATCATACGAGTACCTTTCTGGTTGTCTTCTATTCCTGTTTGACCTTCTTGGTTCAAACTCTTCATATGTATCTGAATGCACTTCTTCATTGTCTTCATTTCTCATACCTGATCCATTCCTGGACGTACTTGCCTGCATATGGTTTTCATCTCTGTTTACCTGAACAATTGATTTCCCTTTCTCTCTTCTTTTTATTTCTTCTTCGAATTGTTCAGTCGTATGACTTTGATCTGCATACCAGCTTTTTTGTTCATCAAATGTAACATCTCTGGACACAGTAAATTGTTTGGTTAGAGGATTCCATAACCTGTATCCCATCCGCTTTTCATCATATCCGACGAACACATATTTCTCTGCTTTTGGTTCAAGCTTATGTCTGAGTTGAGACGGTACATAAGCATACGCTACTGATCCAAACACTTTGCAGTGATCAAGTGTTGGCTTCTTTCCCCACCATGCTTCATAAGGGGTCATTCCTTCCAATGCTGTACATGGTAATCTGTTTACCAAGTATGTAGCTGTGTTTACAGCTTCAGCCCAAAGATAATTTGGACAATCTTTTTCGTTTAGCATAGCTCGTGCGAACTCGACTAGAACTCGGTTCCTTCTTTCTGCTACTCCATTTTGTTGTGGTGTATATCTGCAGGTTATTTCTCTTTTAATACCTGCATTCCAAAGATAGTCATTGAATTCTCGGGAGAAGTATTCTCCCCCTCCATCAGACCTCAGTCTTTTAAGTTTTCGTCCGGTAAGTCTTTCAGCATATGCATGATAATGCCTGAAGGCTCCAAACACTTCTGATTTCTCTTTCAAAACATAAAGATTTATCCACCTTGTTGCATCATCAATGAATAGAACATAGTACCTTGATCCGCTGATTGATCCTTCTTTCGTTGGCCCCCATACATCTGTATGAATAAGCTCGAGTACTTCATCATGTTTGAATCCTTTCTTCTGGAAAGGTAGCCTATGGGCTTTTCCCAACTGACATGCTTCACACTTATGAATCATATGTTGATTATGTATATTTGGTAATCCCAATACTGACTGATTCGTTATCATAGCTTTAATTCCTTTTTCATTGAAATGACCCAATCTCTTATGCCATAAATCAAGTTCTGTAATTACCTTTTCTCCATGTGTGAGCAACGCTTGGCCAATGTTCCCTTGTACTCTTAAAGTAAAGAGTCTTCCTTCTTTCTTTCCAGAAACGATCTGATTGTATCCGTTCTCAGGATCTTCTACAAATACACCTTTATTTGTAAATCTGACCTGAAAACCTTTCTCAACTATCTGTCCCACACTAATCAAATTTTTCGGTATTGTTGGAACATACAAAACATTGGTTAGCAAATCTGCTCCATTCTTGCATTTTACTTTTCCAATTGAGTGTACGTTATGTCTCGTATTGTCACCTGTTTGAACGGTGTGACTAGAACTACCTTTTTCTAGTTCTGACATCAGTTCTATATTTCCTGACAGATGATTAGAGCATCCAGAATCAATGTAAAA
>CM035442.1:120554078-120659078 GCA_020310875.1 Ceratopteris richardii
TGTCCCGCAGTTAACACTTGGCGCCGTCTGTGGGGAGGTGGCATTAAGATCGTCATTCGTCTGTCGAAATCGAACATCAAGATTACCATTCGTTTGTCGAAAGTAGCAACAGATCAGATTGTTGCAAACTTGTTGTGGAAACGTGATACTACGCAAATAGTACAAAAGATGATACATGCCGGTTACTCGATCCGGTGAAACGTATCCCAAGAACCGTCAGTCTGGAGTACTTAATGTACTAAAGACAACTCCGGGAGGAAGAAGTACAACTAGGTCCAACCCAGTTGTCAAGAAAGTCAAGAATGTTAGTAATGATTCCGGTCATATTCCGATGGAACGTGTGACGCCTCTGGTAAATTCCGGTACTATTTCGGCACGGTCTGTCGAAGATATAGTAACTCCAGAATCTACCAAGATGCAGTCTGAAGTTAGTTTAACAATCTTGCATAAAGATTCAAATTTGTTTACGACTAGAAACACTTTAGCCAAAGAAATCAGCGAAGGCGAAAAAACACCTTGTTTTGATGAAATATCGACACATTCCGGTGATATTTCGGTAACAAAATCGTAGTTTTCCGATGGCGGTTTACCATTTCTTGGTGAATCTTCAGCCCAGTCACCACTATTGGGAGTAAGCTTTCCTACATTTGACATCAGAAAGGAAGGTAGCCTGTTCGAAACCGAGAGTCGAAGCATACTGAACAAGATTATTGAACCGAAAAGTGCACAGTCCGACGATACAGATTCCGATAGTTCAGATATTCAGCCCCGAGATACAGAAGATAGTTGCAATACACTCACCATGAACGGGCAACAACAACAACAGCAGCAGCAACAACAAGTATGTCCACCAAGGCCGACTCCGACAGGAGTAACGTACACCAAATTTGGTGGATTCCCAGGAGATGACCCGGATGCTCATGTACGCACGTTCGAGATAAGCTACGCAGTTCTCAACCATCCACTTGATCCGGCGTATAAGGCTATTGTCTTTCAATCGACATTGATCAACGAAGCAGCTAGATGGCTTACAGAATATGATATTAACCATTTCGGCACCTATGAAGCAGTGAGGAATGCATTTCTGCAAAGATTTAGGCTAAAGAAGAATCCAGCCGAAATTTTTGATTACCTGCAAAACAATAGACAGAAGATAAATCAAACTGTACATGAGTACGCTACTCTATTCAGGACGCATCTAAGGCAGTTACCACCAGCACACGCCAACCTACCGGACGACGTTATTACTCAGTGGTTTATCAATGGATTGACCCCACAACTTAAACAGATTATGATCATAGGCTGTGTAGGAGCTATGACGCTAGATGCAGTAATTGCAATGGCTCTGCAACTGGAAAACAAGGTTGGAGGATTTACAGAAGACCTGGAGTGGTTAAAAACAAATAAAAATGTCACCGAAGATATGACTAGACAAGTATACTGCATCACATGCAAGAATTCAGGCCATACTAGTGCCACTTGTGCACTTAATCAGTTATTCTGTGCTATTTGCAACACTGCCGGAAACACCACCGAAAACTGCGCATACAACGCCAAAGTGCAAGGAACCGCAACTGTCAATGCTATTATATAGGAACCAGGACAACCAGCCAATCATTATGTACCTCCGCAAATGAGGAACAATCAGCAAAAAGGATATCGAAATTACAGAGGACAGAGAAATAACAACTACAACGCAAACCGCTGGCAGGCCGGACCAGCACCAGAAAATCCCAATCTGCCACCACCGCGCTATCATTTCTGTGGTGAATTTGGTCACATTAGAAGATTCTGTAAGGATGCAGCTGAGTATGATCAGAGGAAGAAGGAACGACAAAATCCAATGGCTAATATGGTACAAATCACACCAGTAGAAACGCAAGTTGCAGCAATTCAGACCTGCTCCGGTAAACAACTGCAGCCTGCAGTAGAATTATTTGAACCAGGTATACGTGAACAACAAAGGATGTACAACAAGGCTAGTCAATGGACCACCACAGAACCTCCAGTCTTCCCAGATCCTATTCCGGTGACCCAGAATCCAATAACTGAAGAAGGAACACAACAACAGGATTCCAATTCCGCAGCAGGCCCATCATCTTCAGCAGATGCATCAACTTCAAAATCGGTGGAGCATGCAACCCAATCACAACAGGCCTGGGAAATTTTATCTAAAGCATCTATCACTCTACCTCTGGGCCAAGTACTTGCATTAGTACCGGGAGTTCGGCAACAATTCCAACAGCAGTTCAGTCCTGTGCCTCCTTGCATTCCTGCGACAGCAACCGTGCAACCGGAACCTGATTCTACGGTCGATCATTCAGTTCCTTTAATTACGGTATGGTATAAGAATCATAAAATCACACAGGTACTAATTGATGGAGGATCTGGAGTCAACATTGCTATTGATGCATTATGTAAAAAGTTAGGGTGGACCGAAATCGAACCAGTTCAGTTTTTTGTCAGAATGGCCGACCAATCAAGAGTCCATCCCATAGGACTTGTACGAAATGTACCAATCACTTTACAAGGTACAACATTTAAAATGATCTTTGTCATACTAGATTTACCGGAATCCACTCTTGATTACAACCTCCTTTTTGGCCGACCTTGGCTGAAGCACGCTAAGGTGATACAGGATTGGTCTGCACAAGAGCTCACTTTCAAGGATAAAAATCGTAAATACATTGTAAAATTAGATGCTATACAACCTTGCGAGTTGCATGCTAGACCGTATTTGGTGGAACCAATCCATATGCTAGATGGATTGTCAGATGATGAAGAAGAAGAGTTTCTGAAAAAAAATATTGATTTGATCTCCCTAGGAACCATTGATCTACAATCTGTTGTAGATAATTGGAACCCTGCAGTTTGTACGGTAATGACTGTAACAGAAGAAGATAAGAAGGAAGATACTACTGTTATAGATGACGCTCAACTGCAACAACTTTTTAAGCCAGCTGACAATACAGAAAAGCCCCGACAATTTTATGTTCCAGAAGATCAGTTAATCACTTATAATTTAGGCGATGAAGATCATCCGCGTCCTGTGAAGATAAAGCAAAATTTACCGGAAACATTTCAAGCAGCCTTAATCCAGCTACTCCGAGAATTCTCCGACGTCTTTGCATGGGATTACAAGGATATGAAGGGTTTGGACCTGCGCATCTATCAGCACAGAGTCATGCTGAAGCCGGAAGCAAAACCGAACAAACAACCCAGCTACCGGATGAATCCAAACTATGCATCACAGTTAAAGGTAGAACTTGATAGGCTACTTAAAGTTGGATTTATTGTACCAATAGAACATGTTGAATGGATCTCACCAATTGTTATTGTCCCGAAAAAGAATAAGCAGTTGCGAATATGTGTAGATTACCGGAAACTGAACGCAGCAACAGTGCCTGATCCTTTTCCGATCCCTTTTCTTGACACAATGCTTGATAGAGTAGTAGGACATGAAATGTATTCATTTTTAGATGGGTACAGTGGATATAATCAAGTTAGAATGGCTGAACAGGATATACCAAAGACTGCCTTCATTACCAACTGGGGTGTATTTGCTTGTACTGTTATGTGGTTTGGATTAAGAAATGCCCCAAGTACATTCCAAAGGTGTATGCAGGAAATATTTTCTCCTTATCTTACCTCTTTTATGCAAGTTTATCTTGACGATTTTTCAATTTTCGGTAAGATGATAGCACACCTGTTCCATTTACAGTGCTGCTTTGAAAAATGTAGAGAATACAGACTTTGTTTGAACCCAAAAAAATCTGTGTTTGCGGTCACATGTGGCAAGCTACTTGGCCACATTGTATCTGCACAAGGTATACAGGTAGATCTAGACAAAATCACGGCACTATTAGAAGCTCCAGTGCCCACTACACCGAAGGAAGTTATGCGCTTCATGGGCCAAGTAAGATGGCATGGTCGACACTTACGATGGCTTGCTCACTTGGAAATACCTCTGAACAGATTGATCACCAAGACTCCTCGATAGTTTGAGTGGACTCAGGAATGTCAGATAGCATTTGATCGTTTAAAGAGTTTATTAACACAAGTTCCCATTTTACAGCCGCCGGACTAGGATCGCCCATTTCATGTATTTGTTGATGCTTCAGATATAGCAATAGGGAGCATTTTAATGCAACAAACTGATAAGTGGTTCAGACCAGTGAACTATGCAAGTCGAAGATTAGCCCCTGCTGAGAAGAATTACTCTGTAACAGAAAGAGAATGTCTAGGTCTAGTGTATTCTGTCAAAAAATTCAGACATTATTTGTTGGGCCATAAATTTACTTTTCATGTAGATCATGCTACACATGTCTATCTAGTTCGGCAACAACATCTAGGTGGTCGATTAGCACGATGGGTTCTGATGTTACAAGAATTTGACTACGAAGTCATTCATCGGCCAGGCAGTTCACATGCCTTAGCAGATTTCCTCTCTCGCTTAGATTCCGGTGAAGCTCCGGTAGGCATAGATGACACAACTCCGGTGATTTATGTCTCTGAGCCAACGAATGATGAAATTACAGACCCACCTATGCCATCTACATATTATGATCAGATCTTGACCTTTCTCACTGATGGATGCCTTCCATCTCAGACTTCTACGGCAGTACGCAGGAAAATTGCAGTCTTTAGTCGCCGATTTCGATTAATTGTTGGAGAATTATACTATGTGGATCATACCGGAATTCTACTTCGATGTATTCCACCACATGAAGTTAACTCAGTTATTACTTTGGCTCACTCGATTCCTTCTGGTGGCCATTTTGCTGCAGACTTAACACACCGGAAAATTCTGCAAAGTGGTCTTTGGTGGCCTACTATGTACAGAGATGTATCACAGTTTGTCAAACAATGTGATAGTTGTCAGAGATCTGGACAGCCCCTGCAACTTCATCTTTTCCCTCTGCAAACCATCTTACCATTGGAACCTTTCCAGAAGTGGGGTCTAGATTTTATAGGTCCAATTACACCTCTAGCAGTCCTTAGTAACAATCGTTACATACTGACCTGTACATACTATGCAACCAGATGGGCAGAAGCCTGGGCTTTACGGTCTCCTACAGCTATTGTGGTAGCAAAGTGTCTGCTAACCGATGTCTTTCCACGTTTTGGTTTACCACTGGAACTTGTTTCATATCAAGGCACTCATTTTGTAAACAATTTAATGAAGGCACTTACACAGTCATTCCACGTCACGCATAAGTTTAGTTCTCCTTATTATCCTCGTGCTAATGGTTTGGCCGAAAGTACAAACAAAACTTTGCTGAATATGCTTCGGAAATTGATTATGGAAGCACCGGAAAGATGGGATCAACTGCTACCTGCAGTATTATGGGCATACCGGACTACATACAAGGTAACAACAGGATTAACACCTTTCAAACTAGCTTATGGATTAGAAGCAATAGCACCAATGGAGATAGTTATACCAAGTTTACGAGTAGCAATCGCTCAGAAACTGCTACCGAAAGACTCATTGTCATTTCGGTTGGATGCACTCAGAGAGTTAGACGAGCATCGATGGCACAACTTTTTAACTATGCAGGAAGTACAACTAAGACAGGCTCAAACGCATAATCAACACTTGAAAACTCCAGTTTTTACGGTGGGACAACTTGTCCTTTTTTATAATGCAAAGTCGAATCGGTCTGCTGGTAAATTCAAATTACGATGGTATGGCCCTTACCGGATTTCAGAACAAGTGGGCCCAACAACTTTTCGGTTGACTACGTTGACCGGAAACCCTCTTCCGAAAGTCATCAACGGTTCGAAGTTACGGCCGTATCAACATACAGCTAACCCACACTGAAACGTTTTGCGGTTGGCCGCGTTTTTTGGAGTTCACTTTTCTTCTCTTTTCTTTTCTTTTCTTTTTGTGCGTGTTTAATAATACAAGTCTGTAAATATCCGCGTTTTGAAACCTATTTATGTCCACAGCCGCCGTGCCCTTGCCAGCTACTCACGCATGCACACCGCAGTTAAAAAAATTATCATTTCAATACCCCGCGACGATTAATCATCCTTCATTGCTCTCCCCGGCAAAGCATCTACTTAACCTTCTCCAGTGCGCCGAAAAACACTATTGTGTTTGTGTGATTGTGCTCTGTGTTTATTCTGTGATCTGTGTGCCTGTGTTCTGTGACTTCGTGTGCGCCATGGAAGCCTTGGCTAATTACGCCGCTTTCCGTGACGGTCTCCCTACCGAGGTAGGAGAGTACCTGCGCATACGTGGGTTGGCAAACTTCGCTAAACTACCTTGGCATTCAGTGGAGTCCCACCCATTCTTCGCCAACATCATCTCCGCCATCGCCAACACACCCGCCAATGAGCAAAGATGGGCTATCACTTCCTTACCAGCGCGAACCGTAATCACCTTCCAAACTTTCGCTGAGTCGTATTGACTCCCTTCGCAAGGCCAAGAGAATGGCCCGAATTCGCCATTAGCCACCATGAACCATTTATTCCCTAGATACTCATCCAATGAATACGCAATCCTATGCCGACCAGAACCAGAAAGATCTGCCCTTCAATTCCTAGTAGCCATCCTTAACCTCCAAAAGCTGACTTACGGCATTTCCCGTCCATTTTACTCTTCCATAGACTTAGCTGCCCGTGAGCCAATCAACTTCGCATCATATTTCTTCCACAGAATACACAAAGAATGTGTAGCTATCATGAAACAGGTAAACAAAGGAGGCACGCCAAGATCCAGATTACCACATATCATTTCATTCCTCTTTCCGGCCATCCTTGCAGCACAACCTCCACCGCAAGGACCAGTTCTGCGACATGAAGAGTCAGTACAGTTGTGGGACGACGAAGAAGAAGACGAAGAGGAATTAAACCAACTATTCCAAAGAAAAAGAATAAGGATTAGCTCTTCTGAAAGCGAAGCACAAGGATCTGCCGGAGGGAACAATGAGGGCAACAAAGAAGAAGAAGAAACGTTCCACGACACCACAACATCCATGCAAAATGAATCATCTACACAATCGTCCCAAGAACAACAACAGGAAAACCATACAGAAGCCGACACATCATCGATCGAAGAAGAATCACAGCAGGAGTCTCAAGAAGAACAACAAATAGATGAAGAACAAGCTACTAAGGAAGCACTGGACAGACTGCTAAAGGCAGTGGAATCCACAATCGCAGAACAGGAACAACAAGCCGCCAATCAGGTAACAAACCAAACCATCCTTCCCACTCCCCCACCGGAACCACCCATCATCCCCATCCAGCCCATTCACCCTGCCGAAACCGCCGAGTCTTCATCCTCCTCCCTCAACTACTCTCCACCAAACTCCCAACAGCTCCTCAACGCATCCTCTTCCCAACCACAACCCCAGCTACCCCTCCCCGCCATTCCAATACTATCCGAACTGGCCAATATGGGCCAAGTTCTTAGTAATTTATCACAGTAACTGCCATCCACATGAAAGCAGCCACCGACAGTATCCAGAGTGAACTACAGCATAAAGTTGATATTCTAGAAGCTGACATCAGCCCCCTACAAGAAGAAGTGCTAATCACTAAAGCCGAAAACCAATCCTTGCAAGAACAATTGAATGAATTACACACAAAACTCACCGAACAGGAGTTGCTGATCAATCAGAGAGATGCGGTAATGGCAGCACTTACAGAAAAAGAAGAGTTAATGCAGATTGCCAATGAAGAAATCAACAAAATGAAGCAGGACATACATGACAAAGAAGACGCCCGAATTGCATTGGGCAATCTACTAGAAGAAACCAGAAAGCAATTACAAGAACTGATGCAGCAGAGTCAAGAACAGCAGTTGCAGCAGAAAAGAACAGAAGAAGAACTGCACAGAACCAACAAAAATTTGAAAGACGTAAATAATATGCTCAAGCACTACCTAACAAAGGAAGGGCAGACACAGAAGCTCATTGCAAATCTCAAACGCGAGAAGGACTCATACATCAGGACTATAGATTTCCAAGTTCAGGAGATCGAGAGGCGCGAAAACCAACTGGCAAACATTAAAGAAAGAGTACAGAAGATGGAGCAACAACTCGAGGAAATGAAGACTTCCCGAGATGCTGCATTGGCCAATGACTTTTATCTGCAAGAGGCCTTTCTGCAAACGCAAGCAGAAATTTTGTTAACCGAAGCCATAGCCATAAGTTCTGTTAGAGTAGATGCCCAGGTACTAGAACCCGATACATTAAAACAATTATTAGAAACCCTTAAGAAAAAGATCGCCCGTACATTTAGATTAGCCCGAAACATGTACTTAGAAGGAATAGTCGATGAGCAGTAATTTTGTAAAAACTTGCGGGTTCGAGTCCACCGTGCATGCCAGTGTTAGTCGGCCGCCAGATTGGGACAGGTATAACGGAATCTTTGTAAAACACGTGCGAAAGGTAGTTACGCGCAGATTTGTAAATCTTATATAAAGCAATGAAAAGAAGTGCTCAGGAGCGCGGGGATTTTGGCCTATTTTTTGTGTTATCACCAGACTGTTCGTCTGGTTGTCTGTCTGAATGTTGCGGTAGTGTGTGTTGTTTAGTTTCTGAGTACTCTGGGTCATTGTGTGTAGCTGTGTTATTCTTTCTTGATTGAGTTTGTGCAGTGAACCTTAAGTGTTGATGTAGTGTGTCTTGTCTAAGCTCTGCGTATTCTGTTGTACTCTGTGTTGTCATCTGTCAATCTCGGTTACACTGTGAATCTAGTTCCATTCAGTAAGTCGTTGGATTGTTGTTTGAAAGAGTACTATGGATCGTTGTGACGAATTGTTCTATTAGATGTACGACGAAGTGCTCCTCTCCTTGTTGAACTGCTAAGTACTGATAAGTCTGTGTGAATGCAGTAATCTTTCTCTAAGTACGTTGTGCAGAAGTAGCACTGTTCTCGCTCTGCACTGGTACGGTGAGAATTACCTATAGTTAAGGGTAATTCCAGTGTGTGTTAGTCTTCAGAACTGTAGGTTGAAACCAGAAGTACCTTTTGTGATCCGGTTGCTCGACTGTGAGCGCTGTCTTGGTGAAGGTTGGACTACTATACTGTTATAGTAGTATATTTGTCTGAAGTGATTCGGTACCAAGGTACAGATAAGTTTGGTACAGTCTAGTTGTTACTGGTAGCTGAGCTAAGACTGCGATGACACTGTCTAAGGATAGTAAAATCAGATAGACTGTCAATAGCATTTTATTGCTGCAACTGAATCAGTTATTTTGGGAACTAAATACAGGGCCTCTATCTAACAGACCCCTACCACTCCCAAGAACCCACGATTCGTTTGGCACGTGCTGACAGTTAGAACAAAGCATTAATTCAACACTGGCCCTAACATTGGTCGTTTTGTCCCGCAGTTAACACATGGCTTGAATGTGCTAATGGAGATCGATGATCGTGTGCATGATCCTGATGATGTTTTTGCCCTTGCATTCAGAGGAAATTGTGGAAACAAATGTTCTCTGTCGGATGTCTGGCACCGGCTCTAATGCACCTGGAGTTGTGGGGGGGGGTGGGACTCCTACATTTCTCTTTACAGATACTCCAACACCTTTTGGAAAAGAGATGCTTAGGGGTGGAGCCATGTTTCACAGCTGCTCCAGAATTGTTGAGGATGGTGGCTGAGGATATGAAGCTAACATGGACTTGTTGTACGACTCCCTATAATGTTTGCATGAGGCAGATTTTGGGGATTTGTTTTTGGTTAGCTATTTCACTAAAAGAAACATGGGTGCTATTGTGATGGTAATATAATTGTTCCTTAGTATAAGAGTGACTAATCTAGGATTGTCCTGTTGATTTTGTCTCTGCCAAAAGTTCATGATCTGGTGATGTGGGCTTGGAGGTTTTTGTAACTTCATATTTCATGGCTATTTGTTTTACATATAGCCATGGCTTGCCTCTTCACTTCCTTTTGAGAAACATGACTATGCTAGATTGAAGCAACATATGCTCTCCTTTGCTTCATTGTGATCTTACTTTTTTCAATCATGTGTGCTTATATGCTTGAGGAGCCAATGCATTCTTGATCTATGCATTAGTTTAACTGCCCTATTTAAGGATAATGTTGACCCCCGGGATTGGGCTAACTCCTCTTGCCAACATTTTGGAGGCTAAGATACGAGTTTTGTTTTGAAGGAAATCATGTTATGAATGCACATGACTTTACAAGGGTCTTATTCTTGGAGGGCTTGTTGTTTCACATTCAATGGAAGAACAACAACTGTGGAGTATGTTTTGTATATTGCAAGGCCAACGAAATGTTCTCCTCGACCATTAAGATGGGGAGGGGTGATCAATCACCTGGATCATCAACCAATCACACATGCACATGTGATGGGATTGTCTTGGCATATGTATGTGGATTTCTCTTTTCAATCTTGACTGGCCTAAAGAATTTAAGAAGGGTATGCTCTCAAGAATCTAAGGGGTAGATATGGTGAATTCCCTCACAATGGGCTACTCAAGGGGTCTTGTTTGAGCCTATTATGAATGTTTCCTTCCTCAATGTTTTGAGTACTGATGATTTACCCATGAATACGATTTCTTGCTATTCCGTTTTCATATGATATATAGGACGGACTGAAGTGGCGTTTGGTTGGGAAGTTTCTCACAGGGTTGAGAGGTTGAGATGCACTAATGTTGGTTGTTGAGTTTTTGTTATTGCCATATGGGGATAATATGCAAAATTCCATCTAGAATACCGAGAGGAACTCTAATTTTAACTATTTGCATCTCATGAAATGCCTGGGGGGTGATAAATGTTATCTGTTTTACTTTCAGCTACTCCTACATTGTGCTGAGGTACTTCATCTTAAGAGACTATAATGGTGTGTGGACATTGGTATCACTTGGTCACCTCCATCACTCCCAAGCTTAAGTGTTTGCATGATCTGTACTGATCACTTTCTATTTACATTTGAAGATCTTCACAATCAGTTCCACATGGGAGATGCCTCTATGTGATTAATCCACTAATCAAGATTCTACATATGGATCTTTGCATCTAGTGCCTTAGATATGCTCCATCTTTAACATACTTCACCTATCTAGGCCCACACTATATAAACCAAATGAATCAGGCTTAGGAATCATGTGCACAATTCTACTTCTCACTCCATGTATGTATGATGTTATGCTTGAAATATTGATGTGATCTTTTTAGAAGATAAGGCTAATCAGTTATCTTGAGGTATGTTATAGGGAGAAGCCCCAAGACTCAGAAGATTCCTAATAAATGTTGTCTTTCCATCAAGGTCCAAAGTACTTGGAGGAGCATGAGCCTGCTCATATGTAACAGTCATGCTAATGCCTGTGTAGATGTTTTTTGCTCATAAAAGTTTGCAAGATTATCATTGGCATATATCTTTGGTGCCTCACTTAGATGTTCTTAGAGTAAAAGGATGAATGATTGACCTTGTTTTCACACTTGCTTCTAATTATATTCGGGAGGTCCTCTTTGTGTGCCTCATGACAATGGCTTAAATGTATGGGAGGATTGGGTGCATAATGCTTATGCTTCAAAGTGTTCTTTGTGATGTGAGCATGTATTCTTCAAAAGAAATTTACAAGTGAACATGCCATATAGGGGGTGAAATTTTTGATTCAGACCTATTTTGTACTATCTAATTATGAAAGTCACAAAGGTCCGAGTAATTGTTTTTTGCGAGGGAAGTAACTCGTCACCTATGTCTGTCTCCGGGATCACATTACCAAATTCATATGTTCTATCAAGTTTGTTGGTGACTACATATATTGTCCCTTCTTATCTATGTATGCACCATTCTCGAATTTGATGACTGGATGCTCTAGTCCAAGGGGTTGGTCTTGATTTTTAATCTGGACAATAGATCTTCTCAGGCTGTCCTCATAGATACGTGCACCTAATCAGTTGGTCCTAAGGTATTCAAGTTGAGTTTTGTATGGGCCTTCGGGTTTCTCCAGATAAGCCACAACTGAACTACCTATTGGTCTCTCCATGTTATAGGATATCTCAAAATTGCTTGTTTATGAGCTTAGAGTGTATGGATAATCACTCAACTGCTGGGCCCAAGACCTAGCAGTATGATTGACACTAGCTTCAGAAGACCTGAGGCTTTGTTTGTCTCGGCCTAAGTGTCTCCCTGACCTAAGGTTCATATGCCTGGTTTCTCTACCCCCTAGTCCCAAGTACAATCTCATTGCAGGTTAGTTCGTATCAATCACTTTGTTCTTTTTAGTTGATTGTTGTGTTAAGCCCTTGTTTGAAATCACGTCGTCAGGAATACTTAAGTAAATTTTGCACTTGATAATTGATCAAGTTTACTTTCGTTCCTTAGAGTTTTTGCACTTTAGACTCTCTTATCGCTTGTACTTAGTTGGTTAGTTCTCTTGGACTTGATTCGTGCCTAACGTCGCTCTAATTAATCACCACACCTAAGTCACACTTAGCCTAAGCTAGGTATTGACAAAGGAGGGTTGAGAGAACTTCCAACCTCCAATCACTTGTTGCTCAGGTTGCTTCACAAGCCCAGAAAGCCATCTCCCAAGCTTGGTATTCGTCCTTGCTAGCTTGCTTTGGATGCCTCGATTGCTCACAATGTTCCTGCAAAGGTTCACAAGTTAATATTGCCCTTGATCACAACGAACTGATAGACACACAATAAGAAGTATAGCCCCCTTTTGGAACAGCTCACTGTGCTCCCAAAATTCCTATGACCACCTATTCCCACCTAATGGCCAACTTGAAAATACATGTTCTAAGGCTCCACATATGATTCTTACAAAAAACAATCAAGGTCCATGTATGATTCTCAACGAGCTTTCCAACGAGACCAAAATCTCATCAATCGTTGCCCACTTATAAGACTCTAAGCTAGTCCCAATTTGTCAAAAATCAAGCTCTCCAATCATCACTATATATACACATAGTTTAGTCACAGAGTAAACAACACCATTAGCTGAACTTCATGCCATATCAGAGTGTGATCTCAAGGCACACACATGTATCAGTAAGTCCATTGTACTTTACATTCAGTATACATTTATTTTCATGATCATTTGTGACCATATCTTCATGCCTATGTGAGTGTATTTTTCATTGCAACACTTCTCAGTTTTTTAGTTAGATTGTAGAGATGGTTTTTCTAAGCATGGTGCATAATTTTCAGTGATTTAACTTGACAAAGTTAGCTCTCTAAGTTTACTATATACTCCCAAAGTTTCATTGAATTTGGAGTTCACAATCGTGAGATTTATTCATTTGAAGTCACCTATATCTCTACATCTTCTACCTCGTGAAAAGTTGGGATCACATACTTGACTTGCTAAACTTGTTTCTCTTAGTATGGTCAATCATTTTTTATTAAATTAGTTCTAATAGGTTGCATTGCTTCCTAATTAGATTCCTCTAAAAGCTCTATAGTCAACTATAATCAGAGAATGAGAACTGAGTGAAATACTGAAGCATTCATGAACAAATTAGAAAGTTTCATCATCTTGACTATTGGTCAAACTAGTTTGTCTTGATTCAACTTTTTGAGAGTGATCTTCCAAGATACATAGGGTGTCTAATATATCCTTTGGCAAGCTAAAAGGGCCCACTACATATCCTTAGAGTTCATTTGGCTGGTGTAGTGCAAAGTTTCTGTAGCACCACTTCATCTTCACCAAATACGAATCCATCGCTTCACACCTTGGAGGATCAATCTAAAAAACATGAATCAAAACAGATAGGTAAGAGTTGATCCAAGAGTAAAAAAACTTGTTATTTTTGTTCCTACACTTATTTAGTGTTTTGAACCCATAGCAATAATTGGCGTAATTCCTTTTGGGGAACTCTAATTAACTTAGTAAGCTAACAATCATGAGTGATTTCATAAAAAATGATGGACTACATGCAGAGAAAGGAGTTTCGTAAGTCATAGTCCCATCCCAACATTCACGGGCTGCAACATTCATCAGACCAGTGAGCAAAGATATGCTAATATCTTATGATCTCTAGAAGCAATGCTAATGAAACCTAAGTCAATTTATGCTCACACCCAAGAAATCACGTGGCATGATAGAGTCAGCATACTGTCTATTATAATCCTACAAAGTTTCATTAGCATTGCTTCTCGGAATCGCCAGATATGAGCATATCTTTGCTCACTAGTGTGATGATTTTTGCATCCCGTGAATGTCGGGATGGGATTGTGACTTGCTAAACTCCTTTCTCTGCATGTAGTCCATCATTTTTTTATGAAATCACTCATGATTGTTAGCTTACTAAGTTGGATAGAGTTCCCCAAAAGGAATTAAGCCAATTGCTATTTTGCTCGGAGAACTGTTCAAAACACTCAACAAGTGTAGGAACAAAAATAGAAAGTTTTTTACTCTTGGATCAACTCTTACCTATCTATTTTGATTCAAATTTCTAAGAGTGATCCTCCAAGGTACATATGTTCTCTAATACATCCTTTGGCAAGATAAAAGGGCCCACTACATATCTTTGGAGTTCATTTGGTTGGTGTAGTGCAAAGTTTTTGCAGCACCACTTCATCTTCATCAAGTACAAATCCATCCTCACAAGTGACTCACATATTCTTTTTATTTTCAGGGTGTAGTCACTTATCGACATGCTCTTTTTCTCTAGTGTATGAAGCTTGTTTTTGAGTTGCAATTTTTTTGCCTTTCTTTTGGTCTCATACAATGTGACCAAATTGTTCCAAGCCTCCTTTGTTTTGGCATCTTTTATGTGCCCAATCATGCTATCTTGTATGCTACCGAATAGTGAATACATTGCCTTTTGTGATCCTTGATTCCATTCTTCATATGCTCTTAACTCGACCACAGTCTCATTCCTCTCTGGTAACTATGGAGTGTTTTCATTCTCTCCTTCAATGTACTTTCAATAGCCTTTTCCCATCAAGACATTCTTCATTCTAAACCTCTAAGGATCGAAGTTGTTCTTGTTGAGCTTATCTCTCATAAACTAACTCATTCCATTAGCACTTGCTATTTCTATAGCAATTTGCAACACGACAAAAACACCAAAAGCAATATCTTTGAATGAATACTACCACACTACGATGTGATAGTTTAATCTAAAGAAAACATAGTTTTCATGTATCAACTGTTGATATATTTAGGTACACACTAGGACTACGGGGGTACTTTTTTCCCTCTTTAGAGGGATTTTCCCCGGCTCATATATATGCATATAACCCTGGCATTTCACTTATCTTTGTACATTCTCTTGGTAATACATTCAATATTGCGTGTTGTGCTCCAAGCTTCTTCTTCTTCCTTGTGTTGTTGGTGTGCTTTTGTAGACCTCAAACTCCAACAATTGTATCATAGCAGATCGTCACTTCATCTAGCGCATCATCGACATGCCTCTAATCACAATCTCAGAATAGCACGAAAATTAGTGAGCATACTCATGGAAAAATGGTGATCTAAGCTTGTTTGCGCCTGTGAATGCCCTATCGTAGTGCTTGTGTAGGCAATTTTCTCTTTCTGTACCAAAGATATATATAGGTTTCGGTTCACCAATATCAATGCCTCGGAGTGAGCACATGAATGAAGGAGATTCCATGGATAGTTTTCTGACAAAGGTCAAAGATTTGAAGGAGTAGTATTCTTGCCTTAACATTTGAGGAGTTAGTCTCTATTCTATTGCAAGAAGATCAGTCTAGGTAGAATAGGTCCATTACTAGTATAAAAGGAGGCTTTGGAAGGGGCATCATATACAGAGATGGGGGGGACACTCACCATATACACAGAGAAGGGGGGATAGACATAGAGCTACACATGAAGACATACTCAGAAGGAGACACTAGAGGGGTGAAATGGAAGCATTCGTGAGACTCTAGATGGAGTGCAAGAAGAAGGAGAGGACTTTTCTCTAGGGGCAAACGCTTAATACACCATTGGTAGGATAGTTCTTCACATAATGCACAACAAGACACTCGCAAACCGATGCTTGAAGAGTGAGAAGCAATAGGGCAAGGAAAGTACAGGGTACAAAAATGAAGGTAGAGATAGACAAAGATTAGTCAAAGGATAAAAGGTATGCAGCTTGAGGTTGAAGATTTGTGAAAGCTCGGGAAGCGGTTGGGCAACAGTGTAGGAGAGAACGCAAAGATGGGCATCTAGGATAGTCTCTTGTTCTCATAGGATTAGACGAGTTGCCAATGGTGCCAAGGAGAAAGATGATTGTGTTAGCAATGGGGAATGAGTGTTGATTGAGTATTGTAGCAGTGGCTATGACACTTGTGTTAGAGGAACAATGGTAGGAGAAACTCAAATAGCCACACCAGATGAAAGACGATAGTCGTTGGAGTCAGAACTTCAAGGTGAAGGTTGTTGTGGTTGAAAATTCTCAAAGGTCTATGTGCAAGGTTCTAGTGTGTCATCACAAAACTACATAAGTTGGGGGACAAAAGAGGTGGTGATTCTTGCAGTAGGTCTAGTCAGAGGCAATCAACGAATGACAGACAAGGGGGATTTAGCAGGCTTCCACTTCCTCTCCATGGACTTAGAGACAAAGAAAGCTTCTTCCTTCCCTCTAGCCATGTAGTGGTTCTTCTAGTGGTGGAAAGGACACTGAGGTTTTAGAGATGTCAGTGTCTCTCAAATCAGATCCACCCTTGATATAAGTATTCAGATTACTTAACTAGGGATTTTTGAAGCATTTGTATTACTTTAGTATTTTGTTGGTGTTTAGCAATAGTGAAATTTATGTACAAGTGTGTTTCTAAGCAAAAGGCTTCCCTCAAAAGGATTCATGCAGTTTTAATTCTTCCTCATTGAGTAATATAAGATTTTCTTTTGGTTACACCCTATTATGTGATGTTTGCATTGTTCTAGTTGCTTCTTTTGAGGTTGTACGAATTCACTTGTGCTGTCAAATATGCTATAAGTAAGTCATGTGTACATCGGAAAAATGGGGGATGGTCTAGGCAATCAAGAGTCATGGTTGACATGCTTCCTCCCTAGTCTCTTTATATAGAGTCGGTCCTAGTTGACCCCCCCTACTCTATACACTTTTTGGCATGCTCAGTGGCACCAAGCTTGGTAGCATTGTCAACTGAGGCTTGTTGTCTATGACCCAAACTTATTCGCCACCTACAATACTTATTCGCCACCTACAATACTCTCTTCATTCCAACATCACCGCATGGGGAAGACTCAAAGTAGGAAGTAGAGACAAATTGGAAATGGCTAAAGGTGATCTAGGAGAGCTT
Source organism: Ceratopteris richardii (assembly GCA_020310875.1). Classification (NCBI taxonomy): domain Eukaryota; kingdom Viridiplantae; phylum Streptophyta; class Polypodiopsida; order Polypodiales; family Pteridaceae; genus Ceratopteris; species Ceratopteris richardii. The sequence continues at coordinate 120,571,283 of CM035442.1, forward strand.
CTCTCTAGGATTAATATCAGTTTTCCTATCTTTAGAGGAGCTTAAATAAAAGACTTAGATGATCACATTTGATGATTTTTGATGTGGTGTAAAAGTAAAGGATTAGAAGGGCAAACAAATGCCTTCATGGCTTTGTTCCCAACAACTCAGGAAGGACTAGTGGATAAATGGTTCAACCACTTCAAAGATAATCATCTCATAAATTGGCAAGAATTGAAGACTGAATTCTCCTTTGTGTTTAAACCGAGGAATTCTATAGAACAAGTTATGGATGAGCTAGAGAATCTGAGTTTGGGAAGGGATGAGTGTTGGAGTTAGAGTTTGTAGAAGCACACGAACAACACAAGGAATAAGAAGAAGCTTGGAGCACAACACACAATATTGAATGTATTACCACAAGAATGTACAAAGATAAGTAACCCATTAGGGCTATATACGCATGTACAAGCTGGGAAAAAAACCTCCTAAAGATGCAAAAAAGTTCCCCAGTAGTCCTAGTGTGTTCACGCATCACTACCTAAATATATCAACAAATCCCCCCTAGGAGTGATGCGATGAACAATGTTGAGATATCAAGCTCAACATGTGATGATCCAGGATGACAGGCATCAGTCTTTTGTTTCTCTGACATGTATAGTGGTCACACCGGTATATGTCAAGGATACTTCATTGAGCTCTACTAGATTTATCTATCAAGAGTGATGGCACATTTGTTTCTTGCCAGCTCACTCATTTGCAAACATTAGGTTTTTCCTTATGTACCGATCTTTATATATTGCACTTGTATTCTTGTTTTTAGGTCATTCTTGTACATACCTTTTTATGTAATAGAAGAACAATCTGAGTGTGTGCTTCTCTTTGATTGTGAGAGTGTGTGTGTGAGCTCTCTTCCTTATCTCCTTCCTCGTGACATTGTATCAGAGCCAATGTGGTTGTAGAGAGCTCATGAACAAGGCAACGGTGAAGAGTACGTAGCAAGGCGTGGAGAAAACGCGATTCACAAACGACCTCCGTTTGCTACGAAAATCCACGTGAAGGTAGAAGACCTCTGTTTCAAGCCCACAAGATGGGGCCCACAGAAAAACCAGGTCAATTTTAGAAACTGTAACTTGCGTCATGTTTGACAACACTCATATATTCCATATCCAGAATTTTAGGCAATTCCGTGTACTATTGATACATGAAAATTGTGTTTTTCTAAGATCGAAGTGTCATGTCATAGTGCAACAATGTTCAAGCAGAAGTGCTGCTTGTAGTGTTTTGCAGTGCTGTGAATTGCTGCAGAAATGGAAAACGCAGATGGAATGAGTCAGCTTATGAACGATAAGCTGGACAAGAACAAATTCCATGCTTAGAGATTCAGAATGATGAATTTCCTGATGGGAAAAGGCTACTAGAAGTACATCCAAGGAGAGAACAAAAATGCTCTGTGGTTATCAGAAAGGAATCAGATTGTAGAACAGTTAAGAGCATATGAGGAATGGAATCAAGGAGCACGAAAGGTAAAGTATTGACTATCTGTTAGCATACAAGATAGCATGATTGGGCACATACAGGATGCCAAGTCTCCAAAAGAGGCTTGGAATAGTTTGTTCACATTGTATCAGAACAATACAAAGGCACATAAATTGCAACTCAAGAACGAGTTGCATACATTGGAAAAAAAGAGCATGTCGATAAGTGACTACACTATAAAAATCAAGAGCATATGTGAGTCACTTGCATCTATCCGCATGAATGTAGATGATGATGATAAGGTGGAAGTGTGCCTTTGTGGTTTAGGAGCTACATATAAGCAGTTCAGAACTTCTATACGGACCATGGAAAATATTCCAAATTTTGCTGATCTGGTATCTATGCTGATTATTGAAGAAAAGAATCTTGGTGAGGATTAAAACTCCCAAGGAAAATCTAATTATGAGTAGGTATTCTACTCTGGCAGAGGAAGAGGTAGAGTTAGAGGTTTCGAAAGTGGAAGAGGAAACAATAACCAAGAACAAAATCAACAATAGAATCATGTAGGAGGAAGAGGACAGTTTCGAGGCAGGGGAGCCAAAGAGGCCATAGAAATTTCCAAAGAAATGATTCAGGTAATGATAGTAAAGGATGTTGGAATTGTGGTAAACCTAGACATTTTGAATGTGATTGCAGGATGAAGAATCAAAATAACAAAAGGTAGCAAAACAACTATGCATCCACAAGTACAGATGATTCTGAGAAGCTGTTCATGGTTCAACATCACATGATGAATACGATGTCTACTGATGTTTCAAATTTGAATGATAATGTCTGGTATGTTGATTCAGGTGCTTCAAATCATATGACCAATCATGCGGAATGGTTTAGTACTTTGCGAAAATTGCCAATTCTTGGATATGTTGAAACAGGTGATGACACATCACACCCTATCGAGCATACAAGAAATATAGCACTCTCTATGGAGGCTAGGAAGGGAAAACACCTTGCTGATGTGCTGCATGTTCCAAATATAACAAAGAATCTGGTTTCTGTTGGACAAATGGTTGACTAGGGATTACAAGTTAGGTTCAATGCTGATGGGTTATATGTAGAAAGGAAACAAATTGGATAGGATGTTCACCTTAAATGTGAAAATTCCTAAAATGAATGCAGCCATGTTTGCAAAAGGTGAAGGATTTATTGCTGATATAGAGATCTGACACAAACAGATTGGACATGCAAACTTGCAAAGGCTGAAATTGATGGAGTCAAAGGAGATTTCCATGGACTACCAAATTTCAAGGTTGCAGAGATGCAAAAGGTATGTGCAACATTTCAATTTGGTAAACATGCAAGATCATCTTTTTTGCATGACAAGAATGTATGTGAGAATGAGCTAGAAATAGTACATACAGATGTTACTTTCATTGATGACCATACACGAAAAGTGTGGGTCTATTTCATGAAAGAGAAGAGTGAGGTATTCACTCACTTTAAAAATTTTAAAGCTATGGTGGAAAATTAGACAGGGAAGTATATTTAGACATTAAGATCTAATGGAGGAGGTGAATACATGTCAAATGAGTTCAACAATTTTCTAATAAGTCATGGAATTCTACATTAGTTTTCATGTAGGTACACACCACAATAGAATGGCATTGTTGAACAAAAAAATAGACATATTGCAGAAATAGCAAGAGCCTTGATGGCTCAGAAGAATATGCCTCATTGTTATTGGGAAGAAGCTATGCATACGATTGTATACATCACGAACAGAATTCCAACCGATGTTGTACATCAAGTTATACCTGAAGAGAAGTTCAAAAGTTTTTGGTTGTATTGCATATGTACATGTTCCAGATGAGTTGAGGATGAAGCTTGATCCAAAAGGAAAAAAATGTGTCTTCATTGGATACTCCCTTGAGAAAAAGGGATATAAATGTTATAACCCACTCACACGATAGGTGAAGGTGAGCAGAGATGTGGTATTTGATGAAATGTCAAGCTTCTATGCAGATGCCAAAGAAGGATTGAATCTTGAACCAAATGACAAAGAAAATGTTGAAAAATCAAGTGTAGAATCTCAAGCTTTGAGCGGAATGCATGCATCACCAAGGAATAGTTCCAACTTAAAATCCATGGAGTGGAAGATTGCATGGAAATTTTTGTCCAGAAAATTCATCAAATACTTCCAAGAAAGGTAAAGAAAAGCTTTCTGCTGGTCATAAAAAACGTGCATGTTTTGAAGACGCTGATGGAGATTCAAGGGGTTCAGAAAAGAGTCTTGATGAGGAACTTGGATTGCCCTCTGTGAAGACTCCGGGAGTAAGAAAGACACATGCAGATGATACAAGGATAAGTGACCAAGGAACAAGAAGATCTGGGAGGATACGGAATTCAGTGCAAGGATCGACACATGATAGTTACATGGCTCCTCATTGTGCCTACATGACAAAAGTAATACAAGATGCTGAACCTTCTTATTTTGAAGATGCAATTGGAAATGCAGATTGGGAAAAAGCTATGGATGAAGAGATGGCTGCACTTTATGGAAACGATACATGGAAGCTAGTTCCAGTGCCACAAGGAAAGAAACCCATAGGCTGCAAGTGGATTTACAAGGTAAAACACAATGTTGATGGTAGCATAAGTAGGTATAAAGCATGTTTGGTAGCAAAAGGATATGCACAAACTTATGGCATTGATTATGAGGAAACATTCAACCCTGTAGCTAAAATGTCTACTATTAGAACACTTATTGCATTAGCGACAACAAAAGGATGGATTTTGCATCAGATGGATGTGAAGAATGCTTTCTTACATGGTGAGTTATAGGAAGAAGTATACATGGACCAACCACAAGGATATGAAGATTCAAAGCATCCAGAATATGTTTGCAGGTTGCAAAAGGCTTTGTATGGGCTGAAGCAAGCTCCTCGTGCATGGCATGCAAGGATTTCTGATTACTTGACCACCATTGGGTTTTCTGTTGGAACAAGTCAATCACAAATTAGTGATTATAAAGATCTTGAAGAAGGCTTATGGTCAGAATGAAGTGAAGGAAGATACTTGAGAAATTGAAGGAGATTTCAGAATGATGTCTTGTACACATATGTACATATAAGTGGAAATCCTTGTAAACTGAGTAGAGCTAAATTCTTAGGATGATAAGGAGCAATGTCATAGATGCGGGATGAGTTAAAAATCATGTATATATAAGTTAATGATGATGAGAAATGTATGATAGAGTCATTTGTAGATGACAAATGTCTTAGAGATGTGTAGAGAGTTTTTTCCCAGAAAATAGCGACGGGTTTTTCTCTGAGTGCTCTCTGTCTGATCATGTGGATCAAGATTCCTTCTGTACACATCTAATTGAGAAGCTAATGAAGCTATGTCTAGAGTTTCATGATCTAATTTCTCTCCTACTGTGAGAATGATCAATAGGAACATTCATATGTAGAATATGGAAACTGAAGTCTGAGAGTAGCGCACTTTTCCGTCTCAGTGTTTTGCTTAGATCTGAGTGTATACTGTAAAGTTTTTGATGAGTGAGCACTTAAAATTTAAGTTAGGAGATAAGGAAGCTATGGCTAAAAGCATTTAGCAAAACGGGTTTTGTATTGGGAGAAATCAACTTAAGAAGTTGACTATGTCGAAGGCGCTACCTCTGGAAGAGAGTTATGACATATCTTTGATCTTAAGGATCAAATTAAACTTTTAGTGATTAGTTTTGAGAGCTAATGATTAGTATGATTGCGCAAAGGTATTGCGAATACTTGTGCATCATTTACTTGAAGAAATTTGAAGTTATGTGCAGGTAATGAAATTGATTTCTGAAGCAAACTTTCTGAAGTAATCATTTCTTCACTCAGAGAAGTGTTGATGGAAGTTTTGGTAAAGAAGAACAATATTTGTGTAAAGTTTGGTTTATAACTGACATAGAAGTGTTCTCAAGTCAGTATAGATCAAACCTTTGGAGATTAAAAGGTCTCCAACAGTGGTATCAGAGCTGAAGGTGAAATACAAGAGAAGAAAAGACAATTGAAGTTTTGATTGGTGCAGATATTGGAGTTCTTCCAAATCTAAAGGAGGACAAGGACAAATTATTGAAGATAACCTGCAGAAGTTCAAAGCACGAGTTCGAAAAGAATCAAGAAGGACAAAGCTCATATCAAAGGTACACTTTATCCTCATAAACAATAGTAATTGCAGATACAGAAGGTCAAGGATGGGAGAAAGCTTGCAGATTGATAAGCTAGATAGGGAGAACTATCCAGCTTGGTCCATGAGGATGGAGGCACACCTCATGAGTAAAGATTTGATGGCATTCATTACAGGAGATGAAGAAAAGCCTGAATTTGCAGATCCTAGTATTCCAACTAGGGAAGAGCTTGCAAATTTGAAGACATGGATGAGAAAGGATGCTCAAGCAAGGAGTATCATTTATATGGTTGTAAATGATTATCTTCTACCTCACATTAGAGGTTTGGAAAGTGCAACAGATGTTTGGAATGCTTTGGAAGAGCATTTCCAAAATACAACCAAGTCAAGGAAGTCCTCACTATGGGCTGAGTTCACAACCTTCAAGAAGAAGAGCTCACAATCAATTTCTGACTATGTGGCAAGGATGAAGGATATTGCAGATAGCTTGGGAGCAGTGGATGAAGACATTGAAGAGGAAAAGTTGGTAAGACAAATACTTACAGGTCTGAGAGGAGATGAGAAGTGGAAGCCTTTCATATTGTCTATAGAGTTGTCACTTGATCACTTTACTCCTGATCTTAATCAATTGCTAGGACACATGCTAACTTTTGAGCAGGACATTAAAGGAGACAATGATAGAAGTGCAAGCCAAGCTATGTAATCCAAGGACAAGAAAAAGAATGGCAAAGGAAAGCAATCGACTGATGATGAAGGGACTTCAAGTCAAGCTAACTTCACAAAAGGAAAGATGAATTTCAGAGGTAAAGGAAGAGGAGGTAAGAACAAAGATAATGCTAAAGCTTGTTGGATTTGTGGCAGAACAAATCATTTGGCAAATGATTGTTGGTATAACAATCAAAATGGTGGAAGCAATAATCAGAAATATAATCAAAGAGGTAGAGGAGGCAGAAACCAAAGAGGCAACTTCAGAGGAAGAGGTGGTAGGACATCATATGGTAGAGGAGGTGGAAGAAACTTCCAATCTCAGTCCTACAACAACAATTATTATAATTATGCATCAGATCAGAAGGATGATATGACTCTTATCTTGAATGCAACTCATGAATCAATGGGAGAAGATCAAAGAGTGTTTTATATTGACTCAGGATGTAGCAACCATCTGAGTGGGAACCTATCCTTGATGACTGATATGGAAGCAAAGGTGAATGGACATACAGTTCAAACAGGTGACAATACCAAACATAAAGTGGAAAGCATTGGATCAGTGAAGACAAAGAGTGGAAGTACACTTTTGAGTAAGGTACTTTATGTTCCTACTATTCCTAAAAATTTGATAAGTGTAGGGAAAATTGTGGAGAAAGGATATGAGGTAAGATTCACAAATGATGGTGTTTATGTGCAAGATCCAAATCAGGGATATAGAAACATAATTGCAGGAAAAAAGGAAGGAAGATTGTTCACTCTCAAAGTCCAAGGTAATGTGGGACATGCATTATTTACTTATGGAAGTCAAAAGGTGTCTGAATTAGACCTATGGCATAAAAGGTTAGGTCATTTCAATGAGAGAGCTATAAAGGTAATGTCAAAGAATCAGGTGGTGCTTGGATTGCCGAATGTTGAAGGGCAACATATGGTGTACAAGTGTGAAGCTTGTCAATTAGGTAAAGCACATAAAGGTTCTTACAACAAATCAGGGTACAAGCATTCAAATATGCTTGAATTGGTTCATACAGATGTATGGGGTCCCTCAAGGGACTATAGCATAAATGGATCCAGATATTATGTGTTGTTTGTTGATGATGCAACCAGGTGGATTACTTTATATGTAATCAAGGATAAATCAGAAGTTTTCAAGACATTCAAACATTTTCATGCCTATGCAGAAAGGATCACAGGGCAAAAGCTTAAGAGGTTAAGGTCAGATGGAGGGGGAGAGTATTTCTCTAAAGAGTTTGATGATTATTTGTGGAATGCAGTTATAAAAAGAGAAGTAACTTGCAGGTATTCTCCTCAACAGAATGGAGTAGCAGAAAGGAGAAATAGGACTCTTGTAGAATTTGCAAGAGCCATGATGAAGGAAAAGAATTGTCCAAATTACTTATGGGCAGAAGCTATTAATACTGCAACATACCTTGTGAATAGGTTACCTTGTAAAGCTTTGGATGGAGGAACCCCTTATGAAGCATGGTGGGGTAAGAAACCTACTCTTGATCATTGTAAGGTATTTGGATGTGTAGCATATGCTTATGTTCCTTCACAATTAAGACATAAGCTAGAACCAAAAGCAGAGAAGTATGTGTTTATTGGATATGATGATAGATAGATGGGTTACAGGTTGTGGAGTCCATCCACAAAGCAATTTCTTGTTACCAAAGATGTGACATTTGATGAGCAAAATACATGGTATACAGGATCAACAAATGATTATGCAGGTGTTGAAGAGATACAAAGAAAAGGAAAGGCAAAATTTAAAGTGTATGAAGAAAGTATTGATGATGTTGACTCTAAAAGTAGATTGCAGGACCATGTAGAAGAAGGGCCAAGATTTGATCCAGAAGCAAATGAGGCTGAAACTTCGAGAAGTGCAGAAATCAGAAGATCTACAAGGGAAAGGAAAGAACCTATAAGGTATAGTTATGATACATCTTTTCTAACAACAAAAGATTATGCTTACATTGTGAAAACAGAAGAAGATCCAACCACTTATGAAGAAGCCAAAGGAAAACAGAATTGGGAGAAGGCAATGCAGGAAGAGTATGATGCTCTACTTGAAAATGAAACTTGGGAATTAGTACCAAGACCAAAGAATCAGAAAGTCATTGGATGTAAGTGGGTATATAAAACAAAGAGGTTTGCAGATGGAAAGGTGTCTAGATACAAGGCTAGACTTGTGGTCAAAGGTTATGCCCAAACTTATGGGGTAGATTATGATGAAACCTTTAGTCCTGTTGCTAAAATGTCTACAATTAGAACATTGATTGCTATTGCTACTTGTAAGGGATGGAAATTATCACAATTGGATGTGAAAAATGCATTTTTAAATGGATACATTGCAGATGAAGTATACATGGAGCAACCAGAAGGTTTTATGAATTCAATTGGATCAGATTATGTGTGTAAGCTCAAGAGAGCTTTGTATGGGTTGAAGCAGGCTCCAAGAGCTTGGAACTACAGACTTGTCAAGTTCTTAAATGAATGTGGTTTTCAAGCATCAAAGGCAGATAGTAGCTTGCTAGTGAAGGCAAGTGAAAATGGATACATTTACATGTGCATTTATGTTGATGATATTATTGTCACAGGAACAGATGCTCAAGGAATCAATGAACTCAAAAGGCAAATAGAGAAGGAGTTTAAGATAAGTGATTTGGGAAACTTATCTTATTTTCTAGGAATGCAGATTGTGTATACTCAACATGGAGTATATGTTTCACAAGAGAGATATTTGAAGAATCTTCTAGTCAAGTTTAACATGGAAGATTGCAAGACTTCAACTACACCATTGGAGGTAAATCATAAATTAAGCAGGTATGGAGGTGAAGAATTCAATGATATGAAGAAATATCAGAGTTTGGTAGGTAGTTTAATCTATGCTACCTTGACAAGGCCAGATTTATCATATGTAGTAGGTGTGTTGTCACAATTTATGCATTGTCCAAAGAAGACTCATTGGATTGCAGCCCAAAGGGTACTCAGATATATCAAAGGAACCCTAAGTGAAGGTTTGTATTATGGATTCACTTCTGACACAAGAATCAAAGTGTTTAGTGATGCAGATTGGGCAGGTGACTCAGATGATAGAAGGTCTACTCATGGGTATCTCTGTTATATTGGAGATAAATTAGTTTCTTGGTGTTCAAAGAAGCAACATACAGTTGCTTTATCATCCACAGAAGCTGAGTATAAAGGAATGGTAGAAGCTGCAAAAGAAGTGATATGGTTGAAGACCTTGATGAAGAGTTTTGAAACTGATCATAGTATTCCAATTATTTTTGGAGATAATATGAGTTCTTTGTATTTGGCAGCTAACCCTGTTTTTCATGCCAGGACTAAGCACATAGAGATTCAGTATCATTTCTTGAGGGAAAAGGTACTTGATAAAGAGATTGAAGTGATGTATACTCCAACAAAAGAACAAGTGGCAGATATGATGACAAAGAGCTTGGATGGACCTAAGCTACAGAAATTCAAGGAGATGGCAGGAGTGAAGAAGAATGGAATAATCACAATTAGTGATTGAGGGGGAGCTGTTGGAACAAGTCAATCACAAATTAGTGATTATAAAGATCTTGAAGAAGGCTTATGGTCAGAATGAAGTGAATGAAGATACTTGAGAAATTGAAGGAGATTTCAGAATGATGTCTTGTACACATATGTACATATAAGTGGAAATCCTTGTAAACTGAGTATAGCTAAATTCTTAGGATGATAAGGAGCAATGTCATAGATGCGGGATGAGTTAAAAATCATGTATATATAAGTTAATGATGATGAGAAATGTATGAGAGAGTCATTTGTAGATGACAAATGTCTTAGAGATGTGTAGAGAGTTTTTTCCCAGAAAATAGCGACGGGTTTTTCTCTGAGTGCTCTCTGTCTGATCATGTGGATCAAGATTCCTTCTGTACACATCTAATTGAGAAGCTAATGAAGCTATGTCTAGAGTTTCATGATCTAATTTCTCTCCTACTGTGAGAATGATCAATAGGAACATTCATATGTAGAATATGGAAACTGAAGTCTGAGAGTAGCGCACTTTTCCGTCTCAGTGTTTTGCTTAGATCTGAGTGTATACTGTAAAGTTTTTGATGAGTGAGCACTTAAAATTTAAGTTAGGAGATAAGGAAGCTATGGCTAAAAGCATTTAGCAAAACGGGTTTTGTATTGGGAGAAATCAACTTAAGAAGTTGACTATGTCGAAGGCGCTACCTCTAGAAGACAGTTATGACATATCTTTGATCTTAAGGATCAAATTAAACTTTTAGTGATTAGTTTTGAGAACTAATGATTAGTATGATTACGCAAAGGTATTGCGAATACTTGTGCATCATTTACTTGAAGAAATTTGAAGTTATGTGCAGGTAATGAAATTGATTTCTGAAGCAGACTTTCTGAAGTAATCATTTCTTCACTCAGAGAAGTGTTGATGGAAGTTTTGGTAAAGAAGAACAATATTTGTGTAAAGTTTGGTTTATAACTGACATAGAAGTGTTCTCAAGTCAGTATAGATCAAACCTTTGGAGATTAAAAGGTCTCCAACATTTTCTATGTGTGATGCATATCATTCACTGTATTGATGACTTGATTGTAGGTGGTGATAATGAAGAAAGCATCAAAGAGGTAAAGCATCTTCTTATGGAGGAGTTTGACATGAAAGATATGCTGGAGACCTTTAATTCTCCAAATGTTTGATCTATCTTGATTTAAGAACTCCTCTATATCAAGAATAAACCACACTTTACACAAAATTCATATTATCTTTCATATGTGTTATAAAATACTTCTCTGTATGAAGTTTCCTTTAGCTTCAAGAGTCTGTTTCAGAAATGAACTTCAATCTCTACATATGACTTTCATTTTAATCATTCAAGTGATACTCCCATGTTCATATTATCTTTGTGCAATCACAATGATCATTATTTCTTCAAAAGAACTATTAGATTCCTAATTTGATCACTTAGATCAAACCTATGTGAGAAACTGCCTTCCAAAAATGTCAACTTTGACATGGTCAACTTCTTAAGTTGATTTCTCTCAGAATCTAATCCAGTTTGCTAAATGCTTTTGAACAAAGCTTCCTTACCTTCTAACTTAGATTTTGAATGCTCAAACATAAAAAACTTTACACTGAGCACTGAGATCCAAGTAAATCTTTAAATAGCAAAATGTGCAATTCTAAGAACTTCACTTGCAGACTTTTACATATGAATGTTCCTACTTGTCATACACACAACCTGAAGAGAATTAGATCATCAAACTTTGGTCATAGCTTGATTAGAATTTTGAATTAGATGTGTACAAAAGATTTCTTGATCCACATGATCAGGCTGAGAGAATTCTGGAAACGACCAGTCGCTAACTCATGAGAAAATTCTCTACACATCTATCTCTTGAACAACTTGAAGTCTATTGACCACACTTTTTATCTATTCTTTGTCTCTCTCTTATATCTCGACTATACATGAGCTTATATTACATGTGACTATAAACTTGTCACTACATCAAATATTTTTAAAGTATTTTTCCAAAACTATTACATAAATGTACAAAACATTTCTTCCCGATTCTTCAATTGACTTCATGCTTTGAGCTTGAGTCTTTCCTTCACTTCTTCATTCTTAATCTTCATGTAATCCTCAATGGATGATTGTCTTGCTCCAACAGCTCCCCCTCGATCATCAAATGTGATTACCTGCACCTTCTTTATACCTACCATCTCTTTAAACCTTTGTAACTTTGGTCCATCCAAACTTTTTGTGAGCATATCTACTACTTGTTCTTTTGTTGGTGTATACATGACTTCAATTTCTTTGTCAAGTACATTTTCTCTCAAGAAATGATACTGAATCTCTATATGTTTAGTCCTGGCATGAAAAATAGGATTAGCTTCCAAATATAATGAACTCATGTTGTCTCCAAAAATGATTGGAACACTCTGATCAATTCCTAGACTTTTTAATAAAGTCTTCAACCAAATTAGTTCCTTTGCAGCTTCCACCATTTCTTTGTATTCAGCTTTTGTAGATGACAATGCAACTGTATGTTGCTTCTTTGAGCACCAAGAAATTAGCTTATCTCCAACATAACATAGATAACCATGAGTGGGTCTTCTATCATCTGAATTACCTGCCCAATCTGCATCACTACACACTTTGATTCTAGTATCAGAAGTGAATCCATAATACAAACCTTCATTCAGACTTCCTTTGATGTATCTTAGCACTCTTTGTGCTACAACCCAATGAGTTTGCTTTGGGCAATGCATAAATTGAGATAAGACACCAGTTGCATATGAAAGATATGGTCTTGTCAAAGTAGCATAGATTAAGCTACCTACCAAACTCTCATATGTCTTCATGTCTTTGAACTCTTCTCCTCCATACCTGCTTAGTTTATGATTAACCTCCAATGTGTGGTTGATGGCTTACAATTCTCCATATTAAACTTCATCAGAAGATTTTTCAGATACCTTTCTTGTGTAACATACACTCCATGTTGAGTGTATATAATCTCCATCCCTAGGAAATAAGACAAATTTCCCAAATCACTTATCTTAAACTCATTTTCCATATGCTTCTTTAGCTCCTTAATTCCTTGAGCATCTGTACCTGTGACAATAATGTCATCAACATAAATACACAGATTAATGTATCTATCTTCATTTGCTTTCACTGGCAAACTACTATCTGCCTTTGAAGCTTGATATAGAGCTCTCTTAAGCTTACACACATAATATGATTCATTTGACTCTTTGAAACCCTCTGGTTTCTCCATGTATACTTCATCTACAATATATCCATTTAGAAATGCATTCTTTACATCTAATTGAGAAAGTTTCCAACCTTTACATGTACTAATTGCAATTATAGTTCTGATTGTAGACATCTTGGCTACTGGACTAAAGGTTTCATCATAGTCCACTCCATGTGTTTGGGCATATCCTTTGACCACAAGTCTAGCCTTGTATCTAGAGACTTTTCCATCTACAAACCTCTTTGTCCTGTACACCCACTTACATCCAATCACCTTTTGGTTTTTTGGCCTTAGCACCAATTCCCATGTATCATTCTCAAGTAGAGCATCATACTCTTCTTGCATTGCTTTTTCCCAATTTTCCTTTCCTTTAGCTTCATCATATGTGGATGGATCTTCATCTGTCTAATTTTTGCACTTCTTGAAGTTTCTCCTTCATTTTGTTATGGATCAAACCTTGGTCTATCTTCATAATTGTCCTGCATTTCATTTCTACAAACATCATTATTAATATCTTCTTCATATACCTTCATCTTTGACTTCCCTTTCCTTTTGATTTCTTCAAGATCTGTACATACATTATCTGATCATGTAAACCATGTGCTTTGCTCATCAAATGTAACATCTCTTGAAACAAGAAATTATTTTGTGGATGGATTCCACAACTTGTATCCGATTTGTTTATCATCATACCCAATGAACATATATTTTTCTGCTTTAGGTTCTAGCTGATGTATCAATTGAGATGGAACATAAGCATATGCCAAACATCCAAATATTTTGCAGTGATCAAGAGTAGGTTTCTTACCCCACCATGCTTCATAAGGAGTCCTTCCCTCCAAAACTTTGCAAGACAATCTATTCACAAGATAAGTTGCAATATTAATTGCTTCTTCCCACATATAATTAGGACATCTTTTTTCCTTCATCATTGATCTTGCAAACTCTGCAAGAGTTCTATTTCTTCTTTCTGCAACTTCATTTTGTTGTGGGGAGTACCTTACCTGCAAGGCACTTCTCTTTTGATACCTGCATTCCACATATAATCATCAAATTCTTTAGAAAAATATTCTCCCCCTCCATCTAATCTCAATCTCTTGAGCTTTTGTCTTGTAATTCTTTCTTCATAAACATGATAGTGTTTAAATGTCTCAAACACTTCAGATTTATCCTTTATCACATATAGAGTAATCCATCTGGTTGCATCATCAACAAATAGCACATAATACCTTGATCCATTTATGCTATAGTCCTTTGAAGGACCCCACCCATCTGTATGAACCAATTCAAGCATATTTGAATACCTGTATCCTTGCTTATTGTATGATTTCTTATGAGCTTTACCTAGCTGGCAAGCCTCGCATTTGTATATCATATGTTGACCTTCAATATTTGGTAGACCAATACTGCACCATTCTTTGTCATTTCTTTAATTCCCCTTTCATTAAAATGTCCTAACCTCTTGTGCCATAGATCCAATTCAGACATCTTTTGACTTCCATAAGTAAACAATGCATGTCCCACATTACCTTGGACTTTGAGGGTGAATAATCTTCCTTCCTTTTTCCCTGTAACAATACTTCTATATCCTTGACTTGGATCTTCAACATAAACATCATACTTGTAAATCTGACTTCATATCCCTTCTCAACAATTTGCCCTACACTTATTAAATTTTTAGGGATTGTTGGAACATAAAGTACCTTGCTTAGGAGTGTACTTCCACTCCTTGTCTTCACTAATCCAATGCTCTCAACTTTGTGTTTGGTGTTATCTCCTGTTTGAACTGTATGTCCATTCACTTTAACTTCCATATCAATCATTAAAGAAATATTGCCACTCAAATGATTACTACATCTTGAGTCAATATCAAACACCATTTGATCTTCATTGATTACTTCATCAATTGCATTCAGGATAAGAGTCAAGTCTTCCTTTTGATCTGAAGCATACTTGTAATATGTGTTGTTATAGGATTGAGGTTGAAAGCTTCTTCCTCCTCCTCTAGCATATGAGAATCTACCACCTCTTCCTCTGAAGTTACCTCTTTGATTTCTGCCTCCTCTTCCTCTAGGATTGAAATTTTGATTATGACTTCCACCATTTTGATTATTGTACCATTTTCAAGCATTTGTGAAGTGATTTGTTCTACCATAAATCCAACAAGCTTTAGTATTATCCTTGTTCTTACCTCCTCTTCCTTTACCTCTGAAATTCATCTTCCCTTTCATGAAGTTTACTTGATTTGAAGATCCTTTGTCATCATTTGTCTGCTTGCCTTTAGCATTCTTCTTCTTATGCTTTGAATACAACACTTGACTTGAACCACTGTCATTCTCTCCTTTAATGTCCTGCTCAAATGTTAGCATATGTCCTAACAATTGATTAAGATCAAGAGTAAAATGATCTAATGATAGTTCTGTAGACAATATGAAAGGTTTCAACTTTTCATCTCCTCTTAGACCTGTAAGTATTTGCCTAACCAACTTGTCTTCTTCAATTTCTTCATCTACTGCTCCCAAACTATCTGCAATGTCCTTCATCTTTGTAACATAGTCAGAAATTGACTGAGAACCTTTCTTCTTGAATGTTGTAAATTCAGCCCATAGTGAAGCCTTCCTTGATTTGGTTGGGTTTTGGAAATGTTCTTCCAAAGCATTCCATATATCTGCTGCACTTTGTAATCCTCTAATGTGTGGTAGAAGATAATCATTTATAGCCATGTTAATGATTCTCCTGGCTTGAGCATCTCTCTTCATCCAATTCTTCAATTCTGCAAGTTCTTCTCTTGTTGGAACACTTGGATCCTTAAACTCAAGCTTTTCTTCTTCTCCTGTAACAAATGATATCAAATTTTTGCTCCTGAGGTGTGCTTCCATCCTCATGGACCATGCTGGATAGTTCTCTCTATCTAGCTTGTCAATCTGCAAGCTTTCTCCCATCTCTTGACTTCTGTCTGCAATTACTAAGATTTATGGTGATTTAATGTACCTTTGATATGAAGCTTTAATCCTTCTTGATCCTTTGAACTCGTGCTTTGATCTTCTTCAAGTTTTCTTCCAAAATTTACTCTTTTCTGCTTCAATTCACAAGATCTTTGATATCTGCAACAATCAAGGTTCTCCTTGCTTCTTCTTCACCTTGATTTGATCTTTTGGTTCTGATACCACTGCTGGAGACCTTTAATTCTCCAAATGTCTGATCTATCTTGATTTAAGAACTCCTCTATGTCAAGAATAAACCAAACTTTACACAAAATTCATATTATCTTTCATATGAGTTGAATAATACTTCTTTGTATGAAGTTTTCTTCACCTTCAAGAGTCTGCTTCTGGAATGAACTTCAATCTCTGCATATGACTTTGATTTTAATCATTCAAGTGATACTCACATGTTCGTACTATCTTTGTGCAATCACAATGATCATTAGTTCTTCAAAAGAACTATTACATTCCTAATTTGATCACTTAGATCAAACCTATGTGAGAAACTGCCTTCTAGAAATGACGACTTTGACATGGTCAACTTCTTAAGTTGATTTCTCTTAGAATGTAACTTGTTTTGCTAAATGCATTTGAACAAAGCTTCCTTACCTTCTAACTTAGATTTTGAATGCTCAAATATAAAAAACTTTACACTGAGCACTGAGATCAAAGTAAATCTTTAAATAGCAAAATGCGCGATTATGAGAACTTCACTTGCATACGTTTACATATGAATGTTCCTACTTGTCATACACACAACGTGAAGAGAATTAGATCATCAAACTTTGGCCGTAGCTTGATTAGCTTCTGAGTTAGATGTATACAAAAGATTTCTTGATCCACATGATCAGGCTGAGAGAATTCTAGAAAAGACCAATCGCTAACTCACGAGAAAACTATCTACACATCTATCTCTTGAACAACTTGAAGTCTATTGACCACAATTATTTATCTATTCTTTGTCTCTCTCTTATATCTCAACTATACATGATCTTATATATACATGTGACTATAAACTCGTCACTACATCAAGTAATTTTAAAGTATTTTTCCAAAACTATTATACATAAATGTACAAAACATTTCTTCCTGATTGTTCAATTGACTTCATGCTTTGAGCTTGAGTCTTTCCTTCACTTCTTCATTCTTAATCTTCATGTAATCATCAATGGATGATTGTCTTGCTCCAACAAGATCTTGGTGTGCTACGCTATTTCTTGGGCATTGAGTTTATACATACAGAAATAGGTACATGGATGTCACAAAGGCAATATGCCTTGAATATGCTGCAAAAGTATGGTATGGCTGATTGTAAGCCAATTTCTATGCCATTAGATAAGAATTTGAAGTTAGATACCACATCAGGTGAAGCATTAGAAAATGCTACTATGTACAGGAAAATTGTGGGAAAGTCAATTTATGTAGGTTCCCAGGAAGCCACATTTAGATGCTCTGAGGTGCACTCTATGTTATGTGAGTGCTACTTTGGATTATGTATTGTTTTATGAAGTTGTTGTAGATTTGCAGGTTCATGGATACACGGATGCAGATTGGGCTTGTAGCATTCCAGATAGAAGATTTACTAGTGGCTTTCTATTGTCACTTGGGAGTGCAGCTATTTCATGGAGCAGAAAGAAGAAACCCACTATTACTTTGTCGAGTACAGAGGCTGAGTATAAAGGTGTGCAATGGTAGCATGTGAGGCATCATGGTTGGAGATGCACTTGCAGATTTAGGTGTGGAAGTGCAAAAGCCTATCACTATCCATTGTGATAATCTTAGCAGTATATAGTTAGCATGGTGTGGAGCTGATCGCAATCCAGGTGGATCGGAGCCGGTCGTGGCACACACAGGGTGTATGAAGCTAATGAATGTTGGAAGGTTTAAGGACATGAAAGTAAAATTAGTGTTGAGTATGGAGAAGAGAGAGATGTTGAAATGATTATGGGAATGGGAATGTAGGAGTGCAAGTTAGATTTATGAACATGAATGATAAGAATCAAAGAGAACCATACACACGAATCAAATTTGGAAGGAAGAATGGTCCATTGAAGGAGCTTCTTAAACAATTCCTAATTCTAATCCATATTCATAGTCTTCTTTGGATGATATGTATGCATGGAGAGAATAAATGGAATCCCTACACATAAATCAGTTTTGAAAGGAAGAATGGTCCAATATTGGAGCTTCTTATACACTTTCAGAAACTAATCAATATGTATGGGTATGTATGGATTATATGCATGCAAGTGAATTATGATGATAGAGGTTAATCACAAGCTCAATGAAACATCCTCACTGGTTCAACGCAATACTGCGGTGCCTACTCACACATAGAAGAAAATAGAAGACATGTAAAAATACTTAAGAGACTGAGAGACAAGAGACAAGAGACAAGTGACAAGCGACATGAATTAAAAGGATTTGAATTAAGATACATGTATAAGATCATCATGATATGTCAAGCTAAGCAGTCTACTGATCAAAGGCGGTTCCGATCCTCAAACCATGACAGTTCAACCGAATGTCAAACGTAAGAAGATGAGTTCCACTTCATTGACCCTATGTATGTCTAGGCTCATAAAGTCTAACTAAAGAATTCTAAGACTCATTAAAACCAGCTCTAACTCACTCACACGCTCCACCAGGGTGAGTCAAGATAGAGATGCTGGTTTCAAGAGCCTATCCTAGATTGGAGTTCTAACTTAAATTTGAAACTAGGTACTATACTCATACTAGCCCACCTTGGATCCTCACTCGCTCAACCGAGGTTGATCGTCTCAAGGAAACCTTAAGCTAGCAAGAGCCCTATGGATGCCTAACAATGATGCTCTAGGAGTTTGGAGGGGGGTTTATATAGTTTTTTGAATGAATTTGGGCCCTTGGATCTAGAGAAATCAACTCTCGACTCTAGGATCACTACTTTCGATTACAACCATTTGATAAATCAAATCAATGGCTTGGATTTGTTCTTTCTATCAAATCTAGTATAAAGGAGTGAAATTTAGGCGCCTTCATTCTCCACCATTGGATTTGGGGATGATATGGACCGTCGGATCAGTGCTGATATCAATTCGGATAAGATATGCCACTATTTTTAGAGAAAAGTTGCATTATTGATCTTTAACTGTCAAAAAAGTCTTCTTTGATGAAAAAACTCGTGGATTCTCCTTGATTTAAGCATAAGTTCATCTCCACCCTTGAATATGAGCTTATCTTGATCGTACAACATGGCTCAATCAGCTTTCACCATGTGGCAGTCCTTCAATCCTTCAATTTGCTTAAACTAGAAAACTATGGTGACCTTGAAAACTGGACTTTGTGCTCTTTGACCCTCCAAAAAGGCTTTGATGAAGATGAAACTTTGTAGGACTATATTTCCAAAGATCTCCCCAGGAATATGCTGAAAAAACTTTTATCTAAATCTCCCTTATACAAGTTTGACTA
The DNA here is from genome assembly GCA_020310875.1 of Ceratopteris richardii. Lineage (NCBI taxonomy): Eukaryota > Viridiplantae > Streptophyta > Polypodiopsida > Polypodiales > Pteridaceae > Ceratopteris > Ceratopteris richardii. The sequence continues at coordinate 120,590,809 of CM035442.1, forward strand.
CATTTGGAAGCTTGCAAGGTGGCATTAAGGTGTCTAGGAAACTTTGATAGCCTTGAAACTTTGTACAAATATGTAGCCACATATGTTCATTATACATGCCAAACCATATGGCTAACAAAAATTCCTATACAAGATTTTGTAGGGTCTAAGTGGAAAAATTATATTTTTTACAAAATGCATGACATATCAATGTGCTAGAAAATCCATTTACATGTAAAATTCAAGCTATACACTGCCTTTGATAGGCTTTACAAGTATATGAATTTTCATGTTTGGAGATATTGAAATTTTTGCCCTAATTTCCAAAGTTTGACCAGCTTTGACTGCTACCCTAAATTTGCTCAATTTCTTCCAAAGTTTGCATGTGAACTCCCTTTGACACCCTTGATGCATCTTGGACTTGTCAGGGAATTCTAGCTACCTTCATCGAATGTGTTTCCTGTAGGCCTTCATGAGTGAGAGAGGAGAGAAAATCTCCATGACATTCGCCCCCACTAAACCTGCGATTCCTCCGGAAGCACCACTCTAGCATCTGTGAAAAACAAAATGTTCCAGGCATCAAATTCTTTTATAGGCAACATAAGAAACATGGAAGGAAAATTGATTATATGCATGAATGAGTAGGTAACGTGACATGAAGCAAAATTTGCATGAAAGAAAGAATTGAAACAGGCAACATGAATATGCATGAACAAATAGGCAACATATATGCAAATGAACAAGCAACATTGACAACAAGAAAGAAAACAATCAAGCATCAATATGAAGTGGAAGTTGATGTATTGAGTCGTTTTAAGCATCAGTTCCTCTCATCTTGAAGAAAATTTTGTACCTTTTTCATAAAGCAATCTACCTTAAATACGATTATAAACAAAGATTTAGGATTTTCAAGAGACATCTTTCATCTTTAGCTTATTTTAGATCAACTTCTTTCCTACATAAATATGAATATGCTCTTTCTCTAATAACATGCAAGGAAATCTAACTAAACTCCACTAATGCATAAATCTACCTATATAGCCCGTGATTTATTCTACTATGCCTCTTTATCTTCCTTTGGCTTGCTTTTTGTTTTTTAATGATGATGATGATGATTCGGCAACTGTATGGTTACAATCACTTTTTTGGGGTAGAAGAAAGTGTAAACTTCTTGGTAACATGTAGCAGCTTTTTTTTTTATGATGGGGAAAAATTAAACCCAGACACAAGGTACAACCATTTTTTATGACAGAGAACAGTCGTTTAAACTCGCATACAAGTGCTGTGAGATGGACTAAGGATGTCGAAACATGCAGTAGCAGGAGCTAGGATTTCAACAATTATGCTTTCGATATAGGATACATATGCATGTTTATATATGAAAGTCATGTCACCAAAATAAACCTCCAAATCTACATGCCCTATCTTTCCACAATCCTAGATTATAATCAATTTCTTAGTAGACAAATTACTACTTAAGATACAATTTTACACAAGTAGAGAAATCATCATTTGCTTTTTTTTTTTTTGACTCAAGTGATGTGGATATGCAATGCAATGCAAAGACTGAAAAAAAAAACATGCATGAAACAAAAATGGAAAAAAAGTAGAATGAACTTGAAAAAACACAAAGCAACATGAACTTGAAAAATTAATGATATTTTTATATGCTATATATATATATATATCTATATTTTTTTTCTTTTTCTTTTTTTATTTTTATTTTTATTTTTTTAACATGGATACTCCTCTTTATGAATCGGCCTCATTGTTGTCATCTTCTTCAATGTTCTCATCCAAAATGTACTCATCATTATAATGTTTCTTGAATAGCTTTATCCTTTTACCTGCAATCAAAGTTTTTAGTGCAACACCATTTAATTCACAAAGAGCATACGTACCATTGTTGTTGACTTTTGATATAATTTATGGCCCAAACCACCGTTGAGTGAACTTTTTGCGTGCATCATATTGAGAGTCAAATGTACTATCATAAATGAGCACCCAATCTCCTACTTCAATTGGATTAGGACGCAATCGATGAGTTTTATCAAAATAATGCTTGTTCTTCATTCTAGATTCTCTTAATTTTTCAATGGTATCATCAAGTCTTAATTTACCTTGTTCTAACTGTTTGATGCGCAAACTCAAAAAATCATCAGTAGACATGTTTTTAGACCAAGGAAAATTTGACCATGCGGAAATATGAGACTAAATTGGAAACAATGGTTTTTGACAGTACATGAGTTCAGGAGGCATATACCCAGTAGTACATGTGCACGTCATTCTATCTGCCCAAAGTGCAAAAGGTAAGAATCTAGGCCATTGTTTGATGTCACCATTACATGCTTTAGATATGGCTTTCACAATAGGTGGATGCCCTCTCTCTATTTTACCATTGGCCTCTGGATTATATGCAGTAGTGAGAGAAAAATGAATACCGTGATGTTCAAAGAACTCTTTGGCTTCTCTCGCATTTAACTCTCCACGATCGGCAACTACTTTCTCTATGTACCCAAAGCAACTTATGACATCTTCAAGCAAGAATCTGCAAACATTGTAAGTGGTCTTAGATCGTAGTGCACATCCCTCCCTCTACATGATTAGTTAAGTCTTCTCTTGCAAGTACAAGGTAACACATTTTGTCAATACCTTTAGGCATAGTTACAAGATCTACTACCCGTTATAGTGAATACAAGGTGGATACGTAGGATGCAACGGATCTCTATGTTTGACTGATGAATTAAGTTGACAAGTAGAACATGTAGAAACATAGCTACTAATGTCAACATACATCCTAGGCCAATAATAGGTACTTCTAATTTTTTCATATGTTCCAAAAAATCCTTTATGACCTGCCCATAATGTCTCATGCATTTCCGTCATCCATGGCTTTAGTTTCCATACGACTCTCACAAATAAAGGGTTGACCTAAGAGAACTTCATAGGAGCAGTTATCTTGAATAAAAAAGTGAAACTCTTCTATGATTCCTCCTATGGATATGGGCACACTAGCACAAGCTCCATACAGGGTACCTACACCATTATCTGCAGTTCTCATACGCCATCCACAATCCTTATGTATGGGCCATTGAAACTTATCATAGACTTCTCTTGAAATCACATTGATTTCGGAGCCGGAATCTACTAATGCATTTACAGTGACAGTATTCTTATCATTTCCTATTTTAACATGCATCTCTCATGTACCTCTAGACCAAAATTTTCTTTTAAAGTGACTTTCAGGATTGTTTTCATGATTTTCATGGTCAAGTTGAATAGGTCCTAAGAAATTTTTATTAACATTTACTTCATCATCATCAAAGTCCTCTTCATCAGATTCATCAAAGTTTAATGCCTCATTCATAGCTTGATCTTGATCTAGAGAATCTTGCATCTCAGTATCTAGATTAAGCGGAAACCTCTTCCTTTTAATAATGCTGATAAAGTTATCTTTAAAAATAGGCTTTGCAATAGAGAAAACTTGTTCTAAAGACATAGTCACTTGACTCTTAAGCAAAATGTCATCTAAAATCTCCATAGGATCTATTTTTCTCTCAATTTTTGAAATCAAGATGGCTTTAGGTTTTCTCGTTGGTTTCTTTTGTTTTTGCTCAGGATCTTGTTTTTGTTCTTCAATTTGTTTTGATTGTTCTTGTTTATCTAAAGGCTTTGATTATGTTTTTCTTTGTGTTGTCTTCTTCCCTTTTTGTTTCTCCTCTTGTTTTTGTTCATTGGGTTGTGATTCTTGTTTTTTATCTTTGGATTGTGATGTTTCTCCTTGCTTTATGATTGTTTCTATTTCCTCTGAGGTTTGTTTTCGAGTCACTCTTCTCTCACTAGGCTCAACTTCATCTCTTTTTTGTTTTTCTTCTACATTGGATATGTGAGAAATAAGAGATTGATCTTCTATCGGTGACTCCCAAACCGTTATTCTCCTAATCTCATCTCCTGCTCTTACTAAAGCCTCTATGGAAAAGTCACCTTCCTTTGTGGGTTTACTTGATTCTCCTTGTTGTTCATCAAGAGCTTCTAGTTTCACTCCTCTAGTTCCTACGTCCGTTATGGTTATATTTTCATAGTGTTTTTTTCATTCCTCCCTTACCATAATTTCCTTGCAAAGGTAGCCTAGATCGATAGTCTCATCTATGTCTATTACTAGTCATTGCTCCTTAGCAGCCTTCAATAGTTCACAATCTCTCAAAAAGTGCTCTAATGAATCACACCAAGGACACCTACGAGGGCCACGCACAAAACCATTTTGATTTTGAGGATTTTGATTAACTTGTGGTGGGAAATTTTGAAATTGAGTATTTTGTTGATAAGGAATTGCTTGAACAGGATAATTAGGATTTTGATAAGGCATTTGATGTATTTGAGGAGCTTGGGGAGCAGCATGTGGTGCTTGAGGTGCAAGAGGAGCTTCCATAGTATATGGTTGACGATTTTGAAAATTTTGATTTTGAGGATTTTGAAAAGTTGTTTGAGAAGCTTGAGGATATATGTTTTGATACATTTGAGGATTTTGCACATGAGGATGAGGATTTTGCATTGAAGGATTATGCATTGGAGGAACTTGATATGCTTGAGTAGGAGCTACTTGTGGATTTTGATTGGTACCTATAACATGTTGATTAGGCTCTTGAAAAGACATTAGGTTCATTTGATTTTGGAAAGTTTTGGTGTAATTAGATTGTAAAGCATCTATAGTCTTGGCCAAATTAGATTGTGTAGCAATAAGACTTTCCATTTGCTTAGTGAGAATAAGCACTTGAGATTGTTCAACTACACTTTTATTTGGCTCTACTTTAAAACCTTGAGTAGGCTCCATCATTTGAGGAATAGGAGTAGAGTCAAAAAGCATAGCATGGGATTGTTCTCTAACTTGCTTCTTAGTTTGTGGAAGGCTAGCTTGAGGAACACTAGTTTGCTCATAAAGCATGGATTGTCTTTGATGTCTATGGGCTATAGCCTCTACTACTTTACACACTTTTTGCCAATTGTCAGTAAGACCATAGCGCTTATCTGGCTCTTCTAATCGCCGTTCAACTTCCCTACGAGTTTAGGATGAAGAAGCTTAAGAAAATTGATCACAAGATCAGGTTCCAAAGTTATCTTATCCTCATCAGGAAGTTGTTCATAGCGTCTAATATACTCATTTTGTAAGTGAGTAATAGAGCTACTAGGCTTTGGGGAATTGACCCATCGTAAGAATCCATCCCGATTATGTTGGCTATAATCTTCAAGATAGAATTCTTTGAGCATCTCCTTTCTAAAATCACTCCAAGGAAGAGTATCATATTGAGTGACATGGTTTATGATAGAGCTATCAACAATTCGTTCAAAGAATGATATCAAAAGATCTTTGGGAAGACCAAAAATCATAGCTTGCTCTTCAAACAAATCTAACTAGCTTGTGATGTTGATGCCATTGAATTTTCTCTTCTCTCTCAACATAGAAGAGACTATTCTTTGGCCTTGTTTCTCAACAATAAGGGATTTGAATCCTTCCTCCATCTTACGTGAATGAGCAACTGATGCACGATTCTCTAGATCTCTCACAAATATGTTTACTTCACGGCAAAGAAATCCAGTGCAACACTTAAGAATGATGATGAGGATGAAGGATATGAAACAAAGGATATGGATCACAACCTCCCAACAAGATCAGAAGCAAATGCCACGTAGCGTTTCATGTCAGGTTCAAATGTGGAGGTGATCGCAATCCGGGTAGATCGGGTCCAGTCGTGGCACACACAGGGTGTATGAAGCTAATGAATGTTGGAAGGTTTAAGGACGTGAAAGTGAAATTAATGTTGAGTATGGAGAAGAGAGAGATGTTGAAATGATTATGGGAATGGGAATGTAGGAGTGCAAGTTAGATTTATGAACATGAATGATAAGAATGAAAGAGAACCATACACACGAATCAAATTTGGAAGGAAGAATGGTCTATTGAAGGAGCTTCCTAAACACTTCCTAATTCTAATCCATATGCATAGTCTTCTTTGGATGATATGTATGCATGGCGAGAATAAATGGAATCCTTACACATAAATCAGTTTCGAAAGGAAGAATGGTCCAATATTGGAGCTTCTTATACACTTTCAGAAACTAATCAATATGTATGGGTATGTATAGATTATATGCATGCAAGTGAATTATGATGAAAGAGTTTAATCACAAGCTCAATGAAACATCCTCACTGGTTCAACGCAATACTGCGGAGCCTTCTCACATATAGAAGAAAATAGAAGACATGTAAAAATACTAAAGAGACTGAGAGACAAGAGACAAGAGACAAGTGACAAGTGACATGAATTAGAAGGATTTGAATTAAGATGCATGTATAAGATCGTCGTGATACGTCAAGCTAAGCAGTCTACTAATCAAAGGCGGTTTCGACCCTCAAACCATGACAGTTCAACCAAATGTCACACGTAAGAAGATGAGTTCCACTTCATTGACCCTATGTATGTCTAGGCTCGTAATGTCTAACTAAAGAAGTCTAAGACTCATTAAAACCAGCTCTAACTCACTCACACGCTCCACCGAGGGTGAGTCAAGATAGAGATGCTGGTTTCAAGAGCCTATCCTAGATTGGAGTTCTAACTTAAATTTGAAACTAGGTACTATACTCATACTAGCCCACCTTGGATCCTCACTTGCTCAACCGAGGGTGATCGTCTCAAGGAAACATTAAGCTAGCAAGAGCCCTATGGATGCCTAACAATGATGCTCTAGGAGTTTGGAGGGGGGTTTATATGGTTTTTTTAATGAATTTGGGCCCTTGGATCTAGAGAAACCAACTCTCAACTCTAGGATCACTACTTTCGATTACAACCATTTGATTAATCAAATCAATGGCTTGGAATTGTTCTTTCTATCAAATCTAGTGTAAAAGAGTGAAATTTAGGCGCATTCATTCTCCACCATTGGATCTGGGGATGATCTGGACCGTCGGATCAGTGTTGACATTAATTCCGATAAGATATGCCACTATTTTTAGAGAAAAGTTGCATTTTTTATCTTTAACTATCAAAAAAGTCTTCTTTGATGAAAAAAACTCGTGGATTCTCCTTGCTTTAAGCATAAGTTCATCTCCACCCTTGAATATGAGCTCATCTTGATCGTACAACATGGCTCAATCAGCTTTCACCATGTGACAGTCCTTCAACCCTTCAATTTGCTTAAACTAGAGAATTGTGTTGACCTTGAAAACTGGACTTTGTGCTCTTTGACCCTCCAAAAAGGCTTTGATGAAGATAAAACTTTGTAGGACTATGTTTCCAAAGATCTCCAGGAATATGTAGAAAAAACTTTTATCTAAATCTCCCTTATATAAGTTTGACTACATTTGGAAGCTTGCAAGGTGGCATTAAGGTGTCTAGGAAACTCTGATAGCCTTGAAACTTTGTACAAATATGTAGTCACATATGATCTTTATACATGCCAAACCATATGGCTAACAAAAATTCCTATACAAGATTTTGTAGGGTCTAAGTGGAAAAATTACATTTTTTACAAAATGCACATGACATATCAATGTGCTAGAAAATCCATTTATATGTGAAATTCAAGATATACACTGCCTTTGATAGGCTTTACAAGTATATGAATTTTCATGTGATTTGGAGATATTGAAATTTTTGCCCTAATTTCCAAAGTTTGACCAGCTTTGACTGCTACCCTAGATTTGCTCGATTTCTTCCAAAGTTTGCATGTGAACTCCGTTTGACATCCTTGATGCATCTTGGACTTCTCAGGGAATTCTGGCTACCTTCATCAAATGTGTTTCCTGTAGGCCTTCATGAGTGAGAGAGGAGAGAAAATCTCGACGACAACGGAACCATGTTTTTCATGCTAGAACAAAGTATATCGAGGTACATTATCACTTCATCAGAGAGAAGGTATTAGCAAGTGATATTGATCTTGTTTATGTGAGAACAGATGAGCAGGTTGCTGATATTTTCACTAAAGCAATTGGAGCAGAGAAGCTGAAGAAGTTTAGGAAGATGCTTGGATTAGAGGATATGACGTTGAGCTTGAGAGAGAGTGTTGAGATATCAAGTTCAACATGTGATAATCTAGGATGACACGTATCAGTTTTTCGTTTCTCTGACATGTATAATGGTCACACCGATATATTCAGGGATACTTCATTGAGCTATACTAGATTTATCTAACAAAATTGATGGCACATTTGTTTTTTGCCAGCTCACTCATTTGTGGACATTAGGTTTTTCCTTATGTACTGGTCTTTACATATTGCACTTGTTGTATTCTTGCTTTTAGGTCATTCTTGTACATTCTTTTTTATGTAATAGAAGAAGAAGAAGAAGAAGAAGATCATTCTTCCTTGCCTCAATGTGAGTATGTGCTTCTCATTAGTGCGAAAAACGACCGAAAAAGGGTTGTTTGCTAATGAGAGATTAAGGAAATTGACAAATAGAGTCTTTCCATGTGTACAAGAATATAAATTGCTGTCTCTTTTAACCGTATGAAGAATTTCTTTTTTTAATACAATTTTCTCTAAAAGCGCCGCTAAAGTGATGAAGAGTCTTGTATTCAGTGTACAATTTTCGGTTTGATGCAAAAAAAGATACTTTGGCACACTACACAAAGCATATTCTCGAATTTCCAAGAAGGAATTGATTTTTGAAGATACGAAATATTTTTGGATTCACAAAATTTCATGATCATTCAGTGACAGGGTTTACATCAAATCAAAAGTTTCCACGTGTACAAAGCCTTTTTCTCTATAAATACTGCCAAAAGTTATGAACGTCGGTTTCTCGGTTTGAACATTCTTCTTCTTCTTCTAAGTTCAAATGGCTTCTTCTTCTCGTCGTCCTTCCAATCGTGTAACCTCATGTGAGGTTACAACAAAAAAGAGGATTCTTTGTGGAAACCTCTTTCTGTGAAAGTAAATGAATGGGTAACTATGCTTCCTAGCTGCAGAGGTGCCCATAAAGTCAAGCGTGCCAAAAGAGACAACACAAGAAACCACTGGAAGGGATGTACTCTCAGTTTCAAATTGAAGAGATGCTTTTGGTTTGCACGAGTACAACATGTCTACACCGCTAATGATCCTGTTCTAGAAAACCATCTGCAATTCCCTTCGTATTGTAAGTGAAGTTTGACAATGCTCTTCTATCATTCCAGTTTTTTTTGTATAATAAAACATATGTTTTTGTACTGCAGATATCTTTCCTTCCAATATTGTGGAATAGCAACCTGTTGAATGTTTAACAGGAACATTCAGAGTCCTTCATAAGGAATATGCAGAACTCATGTATGCAGACAAATCTATTCAATTTTTCAATAGCATAGAGTTATTTTTCCATTATGCAGATTATCAAGTGCCATCAGGGAGGAGTTCTTACGGAAATCTTGTACATGTACCTGGTCCTTGCATCTCTTCATTAGATTGGGATGCTCCTGATCATTCAACAGTTTCAAGTTTTTATGCAAAATTAAATTTGACATCCAAAAGGCAATGTCAACAGGCCAAATTTCAAGAAGGATAAAGATTCAATGGTTTTTGCCTATTCATGTCTCTATCGCATGCTTTAAAAACATGTTATTACAGAAAACAAAAACAATGTGGTTGAATAGGAGAGTCTCTATTTCAGAGATTGATGATGTTTTAGGTAGGGAATAGGATAGCAAAGAAGTTCAAAAGCTAGGTGACATTATCTTATGTAAAGTTAGTCCCAATTCTCTTTCAATCTCATGTCAAATATGTTGACAATCTTTGGTTCTAGGATATGACTATAGAAGGTGGAAAAAAATCTTGGACTTTGGATAGCCTTGGACTCAGAGGAGAGGTATCCAAAATTTGATTTAGAAGTATTGATTCATCCAAATTTTCAATCAAGGAAAATAATTGTCACTGCAAATTGGAATCTCAGAAATGTAAGGGAGCTCCTAGAATACCTTGATGAGCTATCATCATAGTGTAGATTCTCAATTGATGATGCAATAGTTAACATTAGATCAGAGAAATCATTATCATGCATGAGTTGCTTGCCAACAAGGGTGATTAAATTCCAACCCTTAAGATTGTAACAAGTTAACCCTGACATTCTTACATAGTGTATCTTCCTCTAACAGAAACTTCTATTGATACTTCCATTGAATTTTCTTTGCAAGATGGTGACAAAGAATGTGTGGTAAATTATGAATTTTAAATGTCTATATTCATATTTGCATTTTGTAATTTACTTTCAAGATTTTGATGAGGTTCTTATTGTACAATGATAAGAATATAAACCAAGACATTCTTAGATATTTTTTAGGTCCTTTATTTCATATTTCCATTGATTTTTATTTGCAGGAGTGAATTGATGACTTCAATTATTCCCTTTCATCTAAACTCATCTTGGCATTTTTTTATTTAATCTTAACATTCTGATGAGGTTCCAACTAAGAAATAATTATATAGGAACTTGCATAAGTTAGTTCTAGATGAACAAGAGATATAGAATTCAATATCTAATTTCACTTTAATTATTTTAGTTTATCAAAGGTGCACATTAGTCTCAATAAAATAATTTGATTCTATCCATCTTTTCTGTCCTCAAGTAATGCAAGAGAAAATAGCATGGTACCTATAACAAGTAATATAAGAGAGGGTGGAGAACCTGGTGCAAATTCGAATCCAAGGTTTGATATTTTAAAATATGAAGAGCATGACTTAAAGCATAAAACAGAGGAGACAAGATTAGAGAAGACGATCGATGAAAGCGACTAGTGCAATCTGAACTTGTCGGATGGCCCTTATCGCTTAGATCGGTCGTGTTAGCAAACTACCACGAGAGACTTCAACAAGTGACCTTGCGTAAAGATTTCACTCATGAGTATAAAAACAACTAGCAATAGCTCATCTCATTCAAGGTTGCTAAAAGGGGATCCTATGTTGAAATGGATAATACGACCAATGCAAGCGATAGGGGCAATCCAAAATTCTCCGATTCCCCATATCGCTTGCATCGGTCGTGTCCTCTTAATTCTTTATATTCTTCTGTATCTTCTCCAATTTAAACTTTCCAATAATAATGAAGTAAGAAACCCACAATGCAGTCATATTTGTGACACGAACAAATTTAATTGGACCATGCAATGAACTTTTGTTTAACTATCAAGAGGTTCAATACAATTGTATATTTCTCAAGGCATATAAATATTGTAAAGGCAAATAAATATGGTTACAATGACCATCTTCCAGATGAAGATTGGCATAAGTACATAAAATTTGTACATAAATAAATCTTCCAACCTATGTTGGTTTTACAATAGATTTCAATCTAAGACTCAAAAATGATTCAACCCTTTCTATCATTTTTGGAGCCATGTTTTCTTTGTTGCTTCTGTCCCTTTTTGGAGCTTTCAGCTTGACTCTTTTTCTTGGTCCCATGCTTTAATGGTGAGTGAAGAGGAAGCCCTTTCTTTTTATCTTCAGACTTTTTTTTATCAGGTGGAGGGGGTGGAGGTGAGTCTGGATCATAGGGGCAGATTGCATGTTTCATGATGCCATTTATTGGTCTCTCTCTCATCAAGATGATCCATGCATATGGGTAGTCTGATAAATTCAATTCAGGACTGTAAAACCTTCTTTCCAAGAATCTTATAGCATTTGCAATCACTCTCCAACCACATGATGTTGAGTCCCTCTGCAATGGCACATGAATTTGTATGTATCCAAATTGCTTTTGTTCATTCATTTTAGCAATTCCAGGAAAATTTTGATCAATATGTATCTTGAGAAGCTTTGTAGCACTGCATTGTAAAGTATAAATCAGAATGGATGGCATGGCTCTTAAATAGAGGACAACAAAATGTATAGCAACTTACACTTTGCAATTCCCATGTTGTGATTGAAGAGAATTGAGGAAAAGAGCTTGATATGCATTGAAGTCAACAATAATCAGACTCCAATGGCCCATGTCAATGTGTTGCATGTAAATATACTTTCTTGGATAAAACAAATGTCTTTCCAAAATGACGATGAATACTTACTTTTCAATATATGGGTCGATAACACATTCGACCTCTTCTGTAAAATTATGTAGAAAGGACTTGGCATCTCCATGTTTATGCAAAAAACACTGTGTCACTAGAGGATCTAAAATAAATACTTTTCTTTGAACCGCTTCCTCACATTGTTGAAGAAAAACCCTACAAATCAAGAAATAAAAATTCAGTTAAGGAACTTGAAAATTAAGCAATACAAGAGCACTTTATGGCCTCTAGATATACCTGAGTGAAATGTTGACCACACTATCTGATATTTCAACATGAAGCTCCCTCAACATTTTGTTGTCTTCAGGACTAATGTCAAGAAACCAATCTTTTTGCCATGGCATTGCAACTTTAACTATTATCTGCCCATCACTTTTCTTAAGGATCTCTTTATTTGATTTTTGTAACTTTTCAATCTGGTTTAAGATGACACTTTCCTCTGTAAATAATCCCTGCTTTTTCCTCTCCTCCTCACTATTTGCTGCAGTTCTAGTTTCATGATCATGAGTGACCTTAGGGTTGATCTCTTCAATGACAACTGTTGTTTTGGGTGCTCGAGCTAGAGGTATATTTAAATATCGAAGATTTTTTTATCATGGTGATCAATAGGAACCAGAGATTTATCAAATTTATATCTTATTCTTGAAACAATAACATAATCCTTCGCCATTAGTGTTACCCTATGTGCATAAGTAGCACATAAATAGGCATCATTCATAAAATCAATAGAAAAGTCCTCTGCAGCTTGCAGGCATAGTAGTGCTTGAGTTTGCCACCTCACATTGATAAAGGATGAGGTCTTCATCAAAGAACAGAGGTTGGGTGAGATCTGCTTGACAACTCTCATAAATGGAAGTCTAGGGATCAACAATCCCACAGACTTTTGAGCTCTTCTAATTTCCCTCAAAGACTTTACATGGTACTTGACCCTTTTCTTTGAAGGCTTGTCGGATACATTGCCTTGAACCTTCTGGGGATTTTGCTCCTGGACATTTTGTTCCCGGGCATTTTGTTCCTGGGCATTTTGGTCCTGACCCTCAGGGTACAACTTCCTTGCTGTCTTTTTGGTCCTAGCCATAATCTGCACAAAATGAGAGTCTTTAGGCAAGGAATTAGGAAAGAAAGGAAACTTACTCTCAAAAATTTTGATCAAGGACTCTTTCCACTGTCAGAGACACGACCGACCCAAGCGATAAGAGTCATCGAGAAATGCCTGGATGTCCCTGATTTCTTGCATCGGTCCTCCTTGATTTAATCATCAAATGTCAATCATTACTAGTTCAAATATATCATACAATGAAAAATACTCAAGTATCAGTAAGAAAAAACATAATTTGCAAGCTATGATCAATGACTCTTTCCACTGTCAGAGACACGACCGATCCAAGCGATAAGAGTCATCCGTAAATGCCTGGATGTCCCTAATTGCTTGCATCGGTCGTCCTTGAGTTCATCATCAAATATCAATCAATACTAGTTCAAATATATCTTAGAATGCAAAATACTCAAGTATCACTTAGAAAAACATAATTTGCAATCTATGATCAATGACTCTTTGCACTTTCAGAGACACGACCGATCCAAGCGATAAGAGTCGTCCGTAGTTGCCCGGATGTCCCTAATCGCTTGCATCGGTCATCCCTGAATTCATCATCAAATTTCAATATATACAAGTTCAAATGTAGGTTACAATGCATAATACTCAAGCATACAAGAACTCGATGCCATTTAAGAAACATGACCGATCCAAGTGTTTAAGGTTATCCAAAAATCTCGGATGTACCCTGATCGCTTTGATCAATCGTGTCCATATTACCTAACGCAGAGAGCGCTCTCTATAGAAATTGTGAAGAAGCAGCTTGAAAACTTGGTGGCGATGGAACCTCGACGCTTGGAAAGTGTTGAAAAAAAAAAGAAAGAAATGAATAGGGAAGCTTAAATAGGTCCCAAAATTGAGTTGATCGTTGGTGCCACATGGCATGCCATGATTGGTCCACATCATATAGCCGTTGCAAATTCCAATGTCTTTTGCCACATGGCATGATTTGATTGGTCCACATCATCTATCCGTTGAATCAGCCACCGTATGCTCTACCATGTGGCACTCAATGATTGGTCCACATCATTCGACCGTTACTTCCTCCCTCCTCGCCTATAAATAGCAACTTCCTTCACAAGTTCAATTTTTGAACCTTCAGAGAATTCGTCTTAGTTACATGCGTATTTTGTTTTCGTCCCCGACACGACCGATACAAGCAATTTTCCCCGTTTGACCTATGTTGACTCGCTGTAGTCGCTTGCATCGGTTGTGTTCTCCTCATAGACATACAAGAGAAGTTGCAGCTAAGATGGAGGGAATGAATGAGATCCTTAGTGTCTCTCCATCAGAGAAACTTCTTGATTTCATGGTTCAAGAGGGTTTAATTGTAGATTATTTTCCTGATGCAATGATGATATTCAACCCCAAAATTGATTTTGAAAAACTCCTAGAGAAATCAAAATTTTTCTTAAGGATGAGTGGGAGATTTTCTTGGGGTTGATCAATGGAAAGATCCTTTATATTTCTCAGAAAACCTATGTCCATCCTCACATCTTTGGGAAGGATCCAATAGATAGGGCAAAAATCACAAGAAAAAGCAAAAGGATATCCCCTTTGCCAGGGAAGCTTGATTTATGCCCACAGCATGAGAAGGACTGTTGCTTGCTCCCTTTAAACGTTGCCTTCTTGATATGGCTTGATTCACATCTAAGTTGAAAAGGAGGAAAATGTTCATGTTGAAGACGAGCCTTTCTTAGAGCTGACACTTGAGGGAAGCTCAAAAACTATGAAAGGTGTCATGGAGATTGTTGAGGAGATCAATCTCCAAACAGAAGAAGAGCGGGTCAAAGGTTTTGATGTGGCCACTTTTAAAGCAGAGACTGCAATAAGGGAGCCAATTGAAGAAGTTCAAGTGTCTGAGAAGTCCCTACTTCTCCCAAATCCACCTTTTTACTTTATCTCTAAAAAAGAGTTTATACCTCTATTTTACATTCAAGAACTTTTCAATCTAAGGGAGGACTACTGCCTTGCAGCTATAGCTAAGTCAGAAGAAGTTGCAAGGAGATTCATCAATAAGAAAGGAGAAAGAAAAGAAGAATTTTTGCTTCTTGATTTGGATTTGTCTAATGAAGAATTCAAAGATTCATCACAAGCCCTTTCAAGGTGCTTTGAGAAAGCTATCTCAGAGAAGCCAAGACTTGCTAATGAAGATTTCGATGAGCATCAGAAGCAACTTGGAATATACTCGTTTGGGTGCGGCTATTCATTCTTGGATGTTGCTGAGGACAAAGGAACAATTTGTATTGACTCAAAAGAGCTCATCGAGGAGGAAGATGAGGTCAAGGTATGTTGTTTAATATATTCTTATTAATTTTAGGTTTTGTCCAAGATAGCCATTTTTAGTGAGAAATCGACTACGACCGATGCAAGCGATAAGGCCCATTGAATATTTTCCATTGGGCCTCATCGCTTGCATCGATGGTATTAAGGTAAGGATATGAGATGGGACTTATCCCTTGCTTTCTCGAGAATTTTAGGCTAAGGATATGAGATGGGACCGATGCACAATCTCTAGCGTCAAGGTATAGAGTAAAATATATTCTCATGATTCTTAGGCTAAGGAGATGAGATGCGGGCAATCGGTTTTCTCCAAGGTCTCCATTTAGACTATGAGAAGTCGATCACGACCGATGCAAGCGATAAGGCCCATCAGATATTTTTTGTTGGGCCTTATCGCTTGCATTGGTCGTGTTTGGACTTGAGGAAGATGACGTCAAGGTATATAGTTGAAAATATTCTCAAGAATTTTAGGCTAAGGATATGAGATGGGACCAATGCAAAATCTCTAGCTTCTATCGGATTTGTCCAAGATCTCCATTAGAAGTGTCAGAATTTGATCACGACTTATGCAAGCAATAATGCCCATCAGATATTTTCCGTTGGGCCTTATCGCTTGCATCGGTCGTGTCTAGGAGTTGCATGCAGCATTGATAATAGATATATGGCTTGTAAGAATTCCCCTCATTCAGCAAATATAACATGTTTCTAGGTAGTTTGCAAAGAGATATTGATGACGACCGATGCAAGCGATAACGACCGTCTGGATTTCTCAAAAGACCCTTATCGCTTGCATCAGTCATGTCTCTTGTTTTACGTCTAATTGTTTCAAGTTACTTTTCATGACTCCTAATGTGTGCTTGCACTTCATGTGACCTTGTTTTTCATCTTTACCACAGTTAACTTTATTGGATGAAGACAATTACCTTGGCAGGGGCAAGGGAACAAGAAAAGCCATAGAAGAGAAAGGAAAAGCAAAGGTGGATATTCATTCTATTATCCACTATCTTCCAAACTTGAACCCATACACTTTTTGTGTTATTCACAAGCACTATAGTGAGGAGCCTGACTTTGCATTTTTCTGCTTGAGGAATCTATCAAAATACATGGGTTTTACTCCAATACCCTTTAATGCTTTCAAAGTTTTGCTGCTTGAAAGAGCAGCTGCATTCAGAATTTATGCATATGCCCCAGGACTCAATGCTTCAAGGGCAGGGTACTTTCTTTGTTATTCAAGCTATGCAATGGCTGCAGGGGTGTCAAATTTAAAAAGCATTGTTGGATACAGGAGAAAAGAGTTCCTCAGATATAGAGGTGATTTGCCAGAGCCAAGCTCTTTAAAGAGGCTCTAGGAATGACTTCATTTTTTCAAATTCTATATCTCAACAAATGTACATATACAGAAATTGCCCAATTGAAAACTTTTTTGGTGTAACTGATCCATGGCCTAATATTAATTGTTATTGATCCATGAAGAGTTCTCTGGTCAAAGTCATCTGATGGTAATAGACATATTTCTTTTCAAAGCTTACGACATCATGAAATGTACATACATGAAATAAAAGAAATAAAAGACATTGCAAATATTAAAGCTCTGTTTGAAGTGTAGTCTTTTTCATTTTGTGATATTGATACATGATAATTTTGTCTGGTGATAGTCACATCCTTCTGATTATATTTGGCATGAGGTCCTTTGTAATTGTCTTCTAAAGAACCAATCAAAAAGCTCTTTGAAGGCATTGCTCTTTGTTACTCCTCCTCCTTTCCTTGTACACCTAAAGAAGCTTGTCCTTGCTTGATGATGAGATTTTTCCATGCCTTGGGTGTTCCACATGGCAAGTGGTTCTTTTTCTGCAAAGAATGCACCATGCACAAGAAGAATATGCTAGAAGAGCAGAAGAATCTCATTAGATCTTTATTTCAATTAAAAATAAATAAATGGAACAAAATATCTTTGGAACTCACCAAGTAGTATGTTATGTCTTTGGCACCCCATGCCTCTATGATGGTTTCTATAAGCTCTGTCGTCGCCTTTCTGAAATCTGTCACATAACTTTTTGATGTTACCTGCTGCCTCATGACCTTAAAAAGATTATCTAGTTTGACGCACACCTCCATTCTCTTTTTTGCTATTTCTGGTTTTCTTTTTACATTAGTCGTGACCTCACAAAATTTTTTCCAACAATTCCACATGGCATTTAGTTGTTTCTCATCATGGTTGCTGAAGAATCTCTTTGCTTTTGCACCTCCCATTGACACATCCTATAGTACATCACCTGTGTTTTGTGAAAGCTTTGGATCTTTTCTTAGATGAACATCACCAACATGAAATCCCATTTCTGAAAGAAGACATTCACATTTTTTTATGCACTCATCTGCAAGAGTTGTAGGCTTGATAGAATATGCATAATCCAAGTGAAGATAGACCAACTTGTCAATGATTCTTAACTCTGCATGTAGTGTACATATGTGTACATTTGTCAATGCTATTGGAAGTATGGGATCCCAAATCATTGAAGAAGATGAGTAGTTATGAAGAATAACATTTTGTCTGGAAGGAGCCTCTTCGGCCTCAGCTCTAGCAATCCATCCATTTGTGCCTGGACTTTGCATGCAGTACAAGCAAGGGTACTTAGAATTTGCTCCCGTACTTATACCAAACATGCATTTGAGCGTCTTTAGGTCTCCACTCAAATGCCACTCAACTTGAAAGTTCTCGTAGTCTTTGACATTCAACAATTCTCCTGCATGATGCCTTTGGATAACATTTGGAATGTTTGTCTGTGAGAATAACCATTTAAGTGTTTTATGGCTCTCAGATGGAACTTGAGCACAGCCAACCCACCATAACTCCATTTCTGATTGTACTTTGAGAGATGGAGTATCCAATTTCCCAAGGCTATAGTCCAAAGCTTTGTTCATCAGTGCAATACTTATTCTCTCCATATTTTGATGTTTTTTAAGCTCAGCTTCATCAAGTTTGATTACAAATTTCAATAGACGAGAACATTCATGTTCTTTTATATTATAGAACTGAACCATGTATGTTTGAAGTTTTATAATATCTATCCATATGTTGTTAAATGCATTGTAAGAGAAATGTAACTTTTAGTTTCAACTTTTAGTTTCCTACTTCGTAAGGCATGTTACCGTGAATATGTTTATATTCACCAAATACTGATGTGATCTTTTTATTCAAGCAGAGCCAAAACTTTCCTACATGATGGGGTCTAGGCAATCCAAAACTTCTAACTTTGTTAAATTTTAAAAATTCACACCAAACTTTTGAAATTGCTCTATAACCTTTCATACTCACTCTGACGCTATCAAAAATCTTCTGAATTTGAGATGGTTCTAGTAACATATTCATTTGTGCCATGAGTTTTTGGAAAACAAAGCGTTTCAAGCATGTATTTTCATTCAGTTTCAAGTCTTAAAACATCATTTTGACTCAAAATTTCATTACAGAAATGTACGCGCTCAAAACTGCTCGACATATTGAAACCTAGCACATTTGTCACATGGTCTCTAACAATTTTCATTCTTTTCTTTTTTTGGCCAGATTTTTTAGTCAAATCTAAAAAATTTTTTATTCGTTTTGACCGCATTCCCAAACCTATAGGAGTTTCTTTCATTTTTTTAAAAGACTCTAACTGAGAAGATAAAGTGGATAATTTGTTTTCTAGCTCCCTCATATGTAAATCCTTCTGATGTAGTGTGTTTTGTAGATAGTTTATGTATGACACATAATTCCTTGAAATATCCCAGAGCCTTGAACAATAGCCTCGTAAACCATCCTCACCATCTCCTACAAATCTAATTAGATCATGAAGGTTATGAAAAGGGGGATACCTTCCAGTTTGTGGATCAATTGGATAAACAGATCCATCTGCCCATATGTCGATATGTTTCTTGCCTTCCTTTCGCAATCCATCCACTTCAGGAGAATGAAGAGCCCTTCGGAATACTTTTCTTGTCGTCGCATACTCCTGACTAACTGCAATGTTGATATGGAACTTTTCACAATGATTTCGATTGTTTGAAAGCTCAGCAAGAGTATTTGGGTTAAGGTTCTCCATGGTCTGCTATGAAAAGTGATCGGCAAGTGTCTAAAATGACGTGAAAGAGAGAAGCAGGCCTGCTATGAAAAGTAGAGTAAAAAAGTGCAAAACGTCATTAGCACACATTATATAGGTCTGTGAACAAGAGGAAAATTCAAATTTTGATCAGCGCCCAATGAGCACAAACTTCGAGGCGTAAGATATCACACAAACTTTTCATGATTATCATACGAGTTTCTCTCTCATCAAAATTTGCATAAGATATGTTTTAAATGAACTTACACGGAATTTCTTAAAGGATTTGACAACTTTAATCCAGATTAAGCACAATTAATTGAAATCCTTACACGGCCCTTTTTGGGCTGTTTTTCACCCTAATGTATTTGATTGTGAGAGTGTGTGTGTGTGAGCTCTCTTCCTTATCTCCTTCCTTGTGACAAACAAGGAGTTGGAGCTCATGTATAAGGAAGTGTCAAGCTATGTGGAATCAATCCACAAAAGGAAGTAAGCCCAAAGCTTTGCGGAAAGCTTCAAACTTCTCCCTAGGTAGAGCCTTCGTGATAAGGTTTGCAATATTCTCCTTCATGGGCACATATTCCAAGTCGATCTCTCCAGCAGAGAACCTCTCCCTGACATAATGATAATGCACCTCAATGTGCTTAGTGTGAGCACAGGGTTCCTCACAACTGCCAATGCACTCTGACTGTTAGTGAAGATGGTGGTGGTAGAAGACTAACCAACACCCAAATCAGCCATAAGGCCTCTGAGCCACACACACTTAACAGTTGTTGTGAAAGCTACCCTATACTCAACCTCACAACTAGAAGTGGCCACAGTAATGTGCTTATTGCTCAGCCAAGATATGCATGAGTTATCAAGCATGAACCAAAAACCACTAGTGGACACATGAGTATCATAGCAACTAGCCCAGTCAGAGTCAGAAAAAGCATGCAAATCTGGTGGTAGTGATCCCCCCTTGGGATAAAAAAAACCCAAGTAGTTGGGTACCACTCAAGTAGCAAAAGATGCGCTTAACCACCTTCCAATGCTTGACACATGGGCAATGCATACACCTGCTCATCTGTGAGATAGCAAAATCAATATCAGGCCGAGTAATGCATAAGTAAATCAAGCATCCAATAGCCTGCTGATAGAGAACAACATCAAATGCATCTCCAGTATCATGAAGACTCAATCGTAAACCTGCCCCCATAGGAGTGGCAATAGGTTTACAGTCTTCAAGGTCAAAATGCTACAAATGTGTTAATATATTTCATTTGACACAAAGCTATTCCACCATCAACTTGCATCAACTAAATGTCCAAATAATGATGCAAATGCCTCAAATTAGACATCTCAAATGAGGCATGTAAATCAGCCTTGAAATGAGTAATGTGTTTCTCATGAGGACCAGTGAGCAGCATGTCATCAACATACATGTTGAGGTTGTAGCAAGAGAAGACCAAAACCCTCACCACCTTGCAGGGAAGCAAGAAGGAAGGCTCAAGAGTGACTCTCCTCTCATCAAGCCCTACCTCCAACATGTTCAAGCCATTGGCATCAGCCCCGTGCTATGCCACATGCTTGAAAACAAGGAGAATAGGGAGTCAAGGATCCTAGTCCATGAGTAAAATACAAGCAATGCAACTACTCTACTCACACAAAGGAGAGACATGCATAGGCACAGAGACACCACTCTCACACACTCACAAAGACACAATACATAAATGTAAATAGTCTTGGAGTAAAAGAGAGCCTTCTTCCATTCATAAGAGATATTACATGAGAGCACGTCGACCAAAAGCTCCCTTCTTTACAAAAATGAGCTTCTATATATAGGCTAAGCTCTATTCCCCATGTGCTATTTTGAAAACTAAAAAAGTGAGCATGTATGTAACTACCATATTTTGGGCAAATATTCCTTTTGTAACCACCAAATCCCAAGAAATATGGGCGTGGGTTTTTTACGTGTGTTCTCTCATATGTGTGCAAGACAGATGGCTATTTACAAGGCTTCTCTACCTTAGTATAAGAGAATATCAAAAAGTGTCCTAAGAGGGTGTTCTTATGTGAAATTCTAAGTAGATACAAAAAGAGTTATTCTTATGGTCTAGAGAGGGTTCCTATGCATAATTGAGGATGTGTGCATACCCTACAACCCAACACTCTCCCCCCTCTAGTCTTTGTCATGCTCGACAAAGCTAAAGAAGAAGAGCATACATAATTGTACTATTCCAAGTTGGAGTCTTCAATTTTAAAAAGCTTCACGTCTTCAAATATGCAATTCATCAGCCTACAAAGCCTCAAGCTACAAGTCTGCAGGTCTTCAGGTCCTCGGTGATCTTCAAATATGCAGTACTTCTATCTTCAAGTCATTAGTCCTTCCTTCAATCTGCAAATCTTCAGTCTTCAGGGCTGGGTGACACAATCCCCTTAGGGGGGGGGGGGGGGGCAGTCAACCTATCATACAACCCATTGTGTAGTCCTACGTAGGACTGGGAGAGCCTTTCCAAGGAGCTTCCAAACCTAAAATTAAACATTTATTCTTGAATGTTCTGAATGTGATCAGCATTAATTCAAAGATCTTCATGCACATCTATGCCATCACATCAGGGGTGTTCCATAGTTGAAGGCTCTAGTGACGGATTGTAGAAATCATGTAAGCAACAGTGGGAGGTCCTTGTAGAGGTGCTAGACAGACATAATTTAACCACTTTGCACGGCCTTTGACGTCCTTGACAGCAATGGTAAACTCGGACCAGGTGCGTCTTCGGAAGTCTGGAACATAACAGGGGTTGTATTTGATAAATAGCGGCATGTTATTCCAGGTACGAACCATTTCAGGGTAAGTTTCTACGAGTCGTATCCGCCAGGTAGGTTGATGAATGGATCCTTTTTTAGCACTTTCAGGGGTATCATCAGGGCCGAATTGTGTGGCGAAAGTCGGGGCTTTGCCACATCCTCGTTGAATCTCCACATTGTAGTCAGCCAGGAGAACACAGTATGGCACGTATTGATCATCATTAGTGCCTATCCAGCAGTGGTGTGACATGTTCCAAAAGTATTCTGAGTTTATGATAGTGTCCTCCAGTTTGGCCATTGATTGGATTTGGACTTCCACTCGATCTTCATGGGTTTTAGCTGTCTTTTCAAGTTTCTGAAGCCATTCAAGTGCTTTGACTTCCAGGGTGTCCATTCCTTCCGAGGTTTGCTGACCTCCCGGCATCGGCATAGGAACATATGGTCCCTCATACGACTCATCCACCTCAATGGGCACCAATTCATCTGGCTCTGGTTCTATAATTGGAGAGGGTTGTCTTTCATGCTCAAGTAGCTTCTTTTGCAATTCTTCCACCTGCTCCTTTGAAGTCGATGTTGTCTCTATGACCTTGGGTTGTTCCTCCTGTTCCCTGAGCTGGCAGCATAGTGCATCTCGTTCCTTTTCCAGATCATCATGTGCTTCTAATAGATCGGCATAGCTTTCCAGGATTGTCTTCATTGTATCTGAGGGGACTGCTTTAAACTATTCTGGGTCGATCTCGTGGGGGGAGCCTTCCATTGCGGCTTCTAAGTTTTCTTCATTTTGCTTCTGCAGGTGCTTGTTCTCTTCAAGGGCGATAGCCATGTGTTTTTTGAGTAGGGTCAAATTATGTCGGACTCTTAGATTATCTATTTGGTAGACTTCAAGTAAAGCTTCGAGTTGTTTGACGCCTGGCAATTGTGATGGTTGGGGTGTCTCCAAGAGGGTTTGATGGGCATGTTCAAGTGTGGTGTAACGTTGATTGAGGTCAGCATTTTCGTCTTCTAAAGTTGTAAGCTGCCTCTGTAGTTGGTCGTGATTCATAGTTAGTTGACGATGATGGTCTTCGAGAGCCTGATACTCACTCTGTAGTTGGTACACACATTGATGAAACGTCAAAAACACATTATTTACATTAAAGAATGCAAGGAAAGAGAAGATGCAGGGGGAATGGGGAAGGGGAAGGGAGTCGTGAATGAGGTGGAGTCAAGTGGTGATGTGGGTGGAGGGGGTATGGGAGATTGAGGTTGCGTGGGGGGAGGGAGTGGTGCTGTGGCTGGTGATGTTTCCATGGTGTCAAATGTGTGTGTGACCGTGTAGATGGGGACAGTGGGTGGGGTGGATGTGATGTTCGTGAATAGTGTTGTGAAACTGGGCATGGTAACTCCTCCGAATTGGATGCCGGGAGAGAGAGGAATTCCCATGACATATGTGGTAATGGTGGAAGTGGGGGTGGGAGTGCCATGTGGTGAAGTGAATTGTGTAGTGAGGGGTGACGGGTGTGGTGAGAGTGGTTCCGCCTGATGTTCTTTTGTTTGTGTGGTATCTCCTGGCACTGATACATTGATGTGAATTTGCTTGTCGGATCCCATGGGATGGGTTGGCATTCGTTTTTCAAAGCGGTGAATGTAAGACACAACCGAATGAATGGCTTCATCTAGGCCCACCGTGTCCGCGTGCAGGTTCAGGGACTCAATAAACATTTCATCCACTCCCTCTTCTCCTAACATCTGACTTATTAGCATTTTTCCTGTTTCGAGTGATAGTTTGTGTTGTTCCTGGACTCGCTTCATGGTTTCATACAATCTTTTTATTTGTGTTGAATAGGCTGGGGCACTCGCTAGTTCTGAAGGTTCTTCGTATTCTTGATCATGCTCCTCGTATGCTTCTTCGTCCTCAGTCTCTTCTTCATCTTCCTCTACTTCCACTACTTCTGGTTGGGTCGGAAGTTGTAGTGGTAGGTTGTGGTCCTTGGTTCTGCTCTGCTTCTGTCTCCAGGTTAGACTCATTAATCATGCGGGTGATTTCTTCATCTGTCAAATCGGCTAGGGTGTAGCCTTGTGGGAACTCCAAGTTCGATGGAATTGGAGGGAACACCAGATTGGGTCCTTCTGCACTTGGTCTTGGTAGGCGAATAGTAAATGGTTGGACACGTCGTGTTTGTGGAGGGGTCACCTCTGGTGTGGTGGTGGCTCCCCTTGCTTGGGCACACGGTAATTGGACTTCCCCTCTCATTTTCTTCGATGGAGGACCCGCCGTTGATAGCCGTCTTTGGAATTCTTGGGCCCTGGACCATACTAGTGCTCTTTGAATGGGCACGTCGTAAGCTAAGCACCGGTAAATTATTTTTGTCAGAGCACAGCACCCATGAAGCACCTTCTTCTGTTTCTTATTCCATCGTTGATGGGCTAGGTGGATTTGATCGATGATCCAGTGTGGCAGATTGATGGTGAGATTCTCTATCTCTGCCAAGTACAAGCTGAACCAGATCTTTTTTGGTTGCATCGTGAAGCGTTCTTGGGTGGGGAAAGTGAAGTGTTGCATGATCGTTTGTAGGTGGAGAGTGATGGTTGGTGTCATTGCTACCATGTCCTTCAATTTGTTCAGATCCTTGTGCTTCATCCTGCCTGGAATCATTGTTCCTTTCTCAGTGGGAATATGCATATCTTGCATGTTCAGTGCTTCTCGTACTAGGTTGAGGGTCAGTTTGAATCTTTTGAGCTCGTGGCCTAGTGTCAGTGAGGGTAGCACGAAAGTACTATCGCCTCCCTTAGCCTTGCTAGGGCTGATGGTACTGATAAGGTAGGAGCAGCGTAGGAAATCTGGCTTAGGTAAATGTGCCCGGAAATAGCCATCCAAGCCCGCTTTGGTCCATACCGATCGCATTACTTCTGCATTTTGGTACTGCTCAAACTCACGGGTAAAGAAATGACATCATCCCCATTTGCCATTAAACTCAAGTTCTGCTGTCTCCCAATGGCCCTGCAACATCATTGAACCAATGTGTGTGTTTCCCCACTTGAGAAGTGTGCCCCTGAGGCGGGTCCTGAATAGGAAGCACATGCACAGCTCTAAGTTCTTGAGGCCTCTCAGTGAGTTGTGGTTCAAGAAGGAGGGTTTCAATGTCCACAATCTGGGCGCTAGACCCTGCCTGGGAACTGGTGCCTCCGGCTTCTACCATGTTACAGCTTGCTTGCTAGTTCTCTGAGAATATAGAAGCATGCGTTAACATTGTAAAGGACAAGGTAGAACAATTTTTGTCCCCGTTACAACATTAACATGAGGTGAATGATGAGATAGTAGATCAGAGAGTGCTCGATGATTGTGTGTGTTATTAGTGAACACGTAGTCCTATGAGCTAAGTGAAAAGATGCAGTGTGAGAATGATGCAGTTAGTAGGTGGGGATGACTTTACAAATGGGGTTGGGGGGTTTATTAGAAGCTTTGGGCTGCCAAACATAGTGGATGACTTTTGGTTTTGGTCTTGTGGAGACTCTAGAGGGCTTTATGAGGGTGTCTGCTTGGAAATGAAGCTTTGTAGGGACCCATTTACAACTGATTTCGCTGGTGCCCATGGGTAAATATGTATTTGTGCATGTCAAATAAGGGGGGACATCAGCTATTAGAGCAAGTGAACCATGTCGTGCATGGTGTGATGTGTGTGTGACTAGTTGAGCCCGCAAGCAAGCCTTAGGCACCCAAATTTGTCTTGATTGTGGGCCCGCCTTCATCGACTTCTTGGGTCCCCAAATAGACTTCATTTTTGCAGAAGAATTTTTGAAAGACTTCTTATTAGTGTTGTGTTGTTGATTACTAATAAGAAGTTTAGCCTATGTTGGTGGCTTGATCGCAACAGGATGCTCGCCTTTCTGCACCCACACTTGTTTCAATGGCTGATACATCTTGCTTCGTAATTTCTTTTGGCTTCCAGCATCGGTAGTACTCTGCTTCTTCTGTGTTTGATCTGCCTTTGGTTGCTGCATCCCAATGGCCTTTGGAAAAGAAGGGAGTTCCGTCATATCCTTGACTTCTTTGTTGAGATAATCATCCCTCTGCATCACATAGTTTTGGACACGAATAGCATGGTCATCTTCATGTGTACTCCTAGAAGGACCAGGAGTTTGTGTCTAACCTAGCTTCTTGAGTTCTTCATTCTCTAATTCAAGTGTAATGCGGTTCCGATTTGCCCAAACCTGAAGAAGTCCACTTCTTAGGTTTAGAATGACTGCATGATCATAGATCCAGTCTTGACCCAAGACAAGAGGCTCAGTGAGATCCTCATCTTGACACACTAGTACTTTAACTGTCATTAAAACATCTTGAATGTAGAGGGGAAGTTCCACCTCGCCCATGCAAGGGGTTTCCACACCTCCCAATCCTATGAGATATGCTTCCACAAGATTGACATTTAAGTTCAACTCTCGATAGTAAGAAAGTTTGACAGCACTAGTGGCTGCACCTGAGTCAATCAAGGCCCGTACAGCCCTTGCACTCTTTCCTTGTCCCATCTCTAAGGTTACAAAAGGACGTCGATCAACTATTCTATGAGAGTTAATACTTGAAACTTCACACATAGCCATATGATATCCTTGAGCTACATAGGCCTCTATCCTAGGCTTATCTCTACCCAGTCTTCTTAACTTCATCTTTCGGATTCGCTCCAATGCTTCTGCCTGTGCTTCTTCTTGAATTCGCTTTTCCTCTTCTTTACGTTTCTTTGCAGTATTGAGTTGATTTAACATCTCCTCAGTGAGGGGTTCTTGATATAGTTTGACTCTGCATCCACTTATGTAACTAGGGAGAACATCACCTTCGAGTGTAGCTAATTGGATTGCTCCACTTGTGGATATCCTATTGATAATCATGGGTCCCTAGCCACGCTTTTCTAGCTTTCTTGCATGTTGTTTCAGGGTATATACCAAAACTAAGTCTCCGGCCTTCAATCCTTTATCCTCAACATGGGCATCAAAGTATGCCTTCTATTGTTTCTTAGCTGCATATATCCCTGCGGCAGCCCTCAGTCTTGTTTCACCTAGCCGTTCAAGGTCAAAGATTCTAGAGGAAAGCTCATGGCCTATCCACTCGTGCTCTTGTGCTACTTTCAATGTAGGTATCAAGAAGTCCAATGGTAGCACTACATTTTGGCCAAATACCATCTGAAAGGGGGTGGCTTGGAGTATCGTTTTATAGGCAACTCGGTATGCCCAAACAGCATGGTGTAGCTGTTTGTCCCAATCAGAGCATTTATTATTCACCAATTTAGTCGGCACATTGCATAGAATCTTATTTGTGCTTTCGGCTTGCCCATTAGCTTGTGGATGATAGGGGGCAGACTTCTTGTGTATAACCAAGAATTCTTGGAGCAGATTTTCAATAACTTCATTCAAGAAGTGAGTCCCTCTATCACTTACTAGCTCGATAGGTAGCCCGTATCTAGTGAACACATTCTCAAATAAGAACGTAGCGGTCGTCTGAGCATCATTCTTTGTTGTAGCCTTTACCTCTACCCACTTGGTTAGATAGTTTGTGGCCATGATGATATATTCAGCATGTGAACTCTTAGCTGGGGGATTAATAGGACCTACGAAGTCTATTCCCCACTTAGAGAATGCTTGTCCACCCATCATAGATTTCAAAGGCATCTCATCTTTACGTATAGGATACTGAGTTCGCTGATAGACGTCACACCTCTTCACATAGGTATGTGCATCCATGTGAAGGGTCGGCCACCAAAGACATGCAAATAGTATAGCCTTGATCACCCGATCTGGTCCAAAATGTCCTCCTCCTACACCTTGGTGAGCAGTTTCCAAGATTTTGAGATATTCACTCTCATGGACACATAGTCTCAGGTAACCATCTTTACACGTTTGTATAAATTATCACCAATAAGTGATTAGTCTAGGGCTTCTTGTTCTAAACTTCTTTGCCTTGTCAGGGTCATATCTTGAGGGAATGTTTTTGTCCTCAAGAAGGCTACTAGTGGTTCACTCCAATCTAGCACTATGGACACTTGATAAAGAGTGGCATGCTCCATGGGTGGTTTAGTGCAACAGATAGGACATTCCTTGCACAATTTATGGACATCAGCTTCCATAGTCGGACAATGTACTCCGAGTCTCCTTAATGTCTGTAGGGTTCATTGCTTCGAATGGTGTTGCTCTAATGCACCTACATGTGCTAATTGTAGCCATCTTGCGTACTCGTCCTCTTCCACACAACAAGCTAGGATCCCTTGATCTGTGTGCGTGTACATGCTTCCTGCCATGATTTGGTATTTTTGGGCTTTTACTATCTCTCTATCTTGAGTGTTTACTACTGGGTGTTTAGGCCCGTATGTCAATACTGGCACTAATGTCTTAGCCCATTGAGGTACAATTTCCAAATTAAACAAGTAAGCATCAGGAAGGTCATCTGATACTCCTTATGGGGCTTCTTCAGATGTGAGCCTAGAGAGATGGTCTGCTCTCAAGTGAGTCTTGCCTTTCCTCACCACAACCTCAAAGTCGTATTCCATTAGCAAGAGAAACCATCTTACTAATCTACCTGTATTGCATGGCTTGTTCACTAAGTATAGCAATGCCTCATAATCAGTAAAAAAAAATTAAACTTGTTTGCAAGCAAATAGTGTCTAAACTTTTTAACCGCATACAACATGCCTAATCCTTCTCGTTCCATGGTGGTATAATTTCGTTCAGCTGCATTCAACTGTCTACTGGCATAGGCAATTGGAAGATCCATATTACCTTCACCAATGGGTTGTGCAAGTACACATCCAATAGCATAATTGGATGCATCCACATGAACATGAAAGGGTTTATTCCAATGTGGTGTGGTCAAGATTGGTGTTGAACATAATCTTCTTTTGAGCTCGTTGAAAGAGTTCTCACACTCTTCAGTCCACTCGAAATTGGTTAAAAGTCCATACAGAGGCTTTGTTATGATGGCATACATGTGTATAAACCGTCGGTAATAACCACAATGCCCCATGAAAGCTTGTACTTCCTTGACATTCTTTGGCCTAGGTAGCTCTGCAATAGCTCTAACTTTTTCCTCGTCTGTAGATATGCCATTCTTTGACACTATGTGTCCTAGAATCTTGCCTTGTCTGACCATGAAAACACACTTTTCTGGGTTCAGGCAGACTTGATATTCTCTACATTTGTCAAAGATTTGCCTGAGGTCAGGTATATGTGTTTGTCTAATGTTGGAATGAGCACAAAGATCATCAACATAGACTTTCAAATTCTTCCTCAAGAATTCTTTAAATACATGAAACATCAGTCTCTGAAATGTAGCGGGTGCATTGGTGAGACCAAATGGCATTACTCGGAAGGCAAATATGCCCCACTCTGTGGCTTATGCTGATCTTCTGGATCAATGGCTACCTGATTGTAGCCAGAAAATCCATCAAGAAAGCTGTACAATTCCTTGCCTGCTACTCTTTCTAAGAGATGTTCAGTGATAGGAAGCGGATAGTTATCTCGAATAGTGGCTGCATTAACCTTCTTCAAGTTAATGCACACACGTAACTTTCCATTCTTCTTGGGCACAACTACGATGGGGGATACCCACTCAGTGTGCTCAATTTCATAGATGAATCCAGCTTTGACTAGGCGATCTATCTCTTCTTTGATCTTGGCAGCATAATTATCATTATATGTGTATGGCTTCTACTTAGAGGGTTTGGCATCTGAGGTCATGGGAATAGTGTGTGAGCATATGTCCGGGTCTACACCTTTCAGGTCCTTATAGCCCCAAGCAAATACATCTCTGTACTCTCTCAGCAAAGCTATCAACTCTTGCTCTTCTTCTTCTGTCAGATCATGCCCTATGTAAGTGCATCTTTCTTCTCCTTCTTCCATGGCTACAACTATTTTCTTGGTGGTTTCTTTGTTATCATAGGCCTCTCCTGATTGAGCCTCATGTTTAGGCATTCTTATCATGACTCTTCTATCGTCTATTTCATATTTCTTAAAGTTTTCAGGGACCTCAAACAAAGATTCTTCCTCTTCTGGTGTGACTTCTTTCTTCTTTCTTTTCTTTCCCTCACTCTTGACGGCCACTTCTGTGGTTAAAATCACATCATTTGTGAGCTCTTCATGTCTCTGAGGGTGAGCCTCTACTTTGTAGAAGTATTCTTCATCTGATGCAAAAGGTGGGTCCATAATAATAGACTCTAGGTCGGAGTCACTTGCATCTTCAAATGCATCAGGTTTAGGTTCACATTCTTCTAAAACCGAATCTCCCATGATTGGTTCTATTGAGAAAACTGAGATGTCATAGCCATCCTCGTCACAGTGGGGTGTCCATTGTTCTTCATTGATGGCTACATCCATTGTTGCTAAAATTTCTGCCCAATCGTGAGGTTCGAATTCTTCGTCAGGAAATACTACAGGTGCATAGGCTGGGTCTTGAATTGATCTATGTGTTTCCTTCGCACCTACCTCTCTGGCTTTTTCTCTCTTCTCCTCTTCTATAGCCACTTTGCACATCCATAAGTGGGTGTCTTCATGAATCCATGAGGATCCTGATCCTATGGAATGCACAGATTCTGTATCATCTTTGGCTCTATGGATGGGATTCCATTGAATGGGGGGTACATCTCTGTGAGAGTAATCCTTGAGATTAACTTTGGTTGTGACACCTAAGTGTTGCAAATACAAAGAATTGGTTCCCCAATCCTGTACCACCTGCAACTGTCGCATAAATGGTCTTCCCAAAATCATCTCATAGGCATGGTTCTTGCTAAAATCACATATGGCGAAACTATGCTCAAACTCAACACCGCATGTAGTGAGAGTTATTCCTTCTAACAGCCCTAGGGTCTCTCTATGTGACCGTCAGCCATCTGCAATTTCATCCTCGTGGCCTGAGTGCTGGCTTGCCCCAATGCTTCCATAGGGAAGTGGTAGCAATTGCAGCTCCTGCACCTGAGTCCAGAATTGCCTTGGTTGTGTATCCTTGATGGGTGATGGGGAGGTAGGTGTTTCCTTCTTCTCCTTCATGCATCTCTCCTATCTTATCTAGAGGAATTTCTGGCATTGTTCTATGAGAACCTACCTGGGAACGCGGTTTAGCTATCTCTGGTACTTGTTTGGCTACATGTTTCCACAATTCCAGCCTAACCTTCAGTAACTCTTCTAAAGTGAGATTGCACTACACTTTAGTATTCTTTACTACCTCCGTGTTCCTAGGTATAACTGAGTCTTCGTTTTGTACCATGATCGTGGGTGCTCTCATACAAGTAGACTTAGCTTCCCATGGGCCTATGAAGTGGGGTAATTCATGTAAAGAATTAGACTCAAAGTCTAATCTCTCTTGAGATTGGGTGCTCTCCTGTTCTCCATGAATGGAAGGAATGTCTTGTGAGAATTGATCATGTGCGTCATCCACAAGTTCAATGGGAGGAGGGACTTCACTCTCTTTTGCCCATTTCTCTTCTTGAATCTCTCGTAGGAATTCTGGTGTGTACCTATTCATAGAAGAAGAGGTGTCTGGTTCCGTGGAATTAGGCACATAAGCTTCTTGGGGGGGAATGCTTATTCTTTTACTTGCCTCATCTCTCTCTTGAGAGTTTTCTTCCTTGGCAGATCTTGCAATTATGCTCTCTAACTTCTCTAATAGTCCATCCAAGTGCAATTGTGCCTTAGTTGAGCAAGAGTAGTTGAAGAGACGACTGGCTTCAAACATGGTCTGAGCCAATGCGACCATTTTCGCACAAAGCTTGGTTCTTTCTATCTCTAAGTCAGCTCTAGGGTAGCACTTGTCATGATCCGTCACATTTGGCCCTTCTTGGATTCTGGCCTGATACGCCTTAAGCATCATGTCTATGTCTTTAGGAGTGGGGTCAGCTAATACTGATCCTACTCTAGGGGGTGGTGGGATTGTCACAGGTGGGTTGAAAGATGGTGGATTAGATGGTGATAGGGATGAAGGTGGCAGTGGTATGTGAGAGTTTGTTTGAGAGGTGAGTTCAACAATTTTGGCTTTTGTTTCTCTTATGCTTTCTTCTAAGTCGCTCATCTTCTTGGACCATTGTCTTTTCATTCTATCCCGGCTATCTTTCCATGCCCTCGTCCGTTTCTTGGCTATGCTCTCAGTTTCACTAACCTCGGCACCCTTTTCTTGGCCTAAACCTTGGTTTTGCTACAAAGCCTGAGCTCTGGTGACCACTTGCACTGGTGCAGTGGAAGTTACACTTCCTGTGGAGTCTACTACTAACCCAATAACATTGATGGGGGTGATTTTTGGCATATTATTGGGGTTCTTTGGACAATCTCGTAAGAGATGCTCCTTTCCGCAATCTTGGCAAAAGCCTTGGATCGTCACTGACTAGGGTTGTGTAGGTGCAGGCATGGGGCAATCACGAATGAGGTGATCTCCCTGACATCTGAAGCACGATCCTCTAGGGAATGGGGTTCTAACTTGCCTCGATTGAGGTCTAGAGTTGGGGTTTGCGTACATGAGGTTTGCATACTCTGGATCCCAACTAGGTTCACTCGATTCTTCACTATAGTAGGATTCACCATGTTCAAGAGACTGCATGTAGGAAGCCTGGGGGCTATCAATATGTGTAGAATCAAAGCTATGGTCACTAGGGTCACTTTCTGAAAGCAATGGTGTCATTGGCACAATGGCTCTATTTAGGTTCTCTTCTGCAGCTGCATATTTTACTGGGATCACATTGGCTGGAGCTAGAGGTTGTTGGGTTAGCACTGGTTGAGGTCTCTGTTGGGCCTGATATTGTGGTTGGTAGGTTTGTTGAGGCCTAGCATACGGTTGTGGTGGGTATTGATTCTGGTATCTACCCTGTTGTGGATATGGTTGAGGGTAGGTTTTCCTAACCGCTTGCTTATTGTATGGGCAATCTTGTGCTGTGTGATTAGTATATCTCCGTTCTATGGTGCAGTATTGGCTACTGGGATTCACTTGGGGTTGAGCCATAATGGGACATACATTCGCCATATGGTCACCACCGCAAGTATAGCACCTTTTTACTGAGGCAAACCTTGGAATTTGTTTACTTGAGACTCCTAGCTTCTGAGCTACTTTCTCAACGAGTTCCTCAATAGATGTAGATTGCGTGGAAGAGAGGCTAGTAGAACTATCTGAATCTTTGTAGATTTTCGAAAGTTCTAATTCCTCCCCTGGGTTATCTTCAATGTCAATGCACATGCGTACACACTCTTCTATGGTTCTAGGGTCTTTCAAGTACACATATGATCTCAACTTTGTACTCAGCAATCCATCTAGGAATAAAGCCACTTGTTTGGCTGGCGTGGGTAACTTAGAAATAGGACATCTCTCTAGGTATTACCTAAACCTTCTTTTGGAAAGTCTTACCGTCTCTTGAGGGGTTTGCTTGAAACTGTGAATCAGTGAGGAAGTGTTATGCCTTATGCCACTCTTAGAGAAATCAATAATGAAAGCCTCTAGAAGTTGGTCTATGTTCCTGAAGTGTCTCTCATTTAGTGGTTAAAACCACATAAGAGCGGTGTTCCTAAGGGTTAGACCAAAGGCATTGTACTGCGTGAATAGGTCCTCCACTTGTTCAGCTCTCAAGACTTGCCTAAACTCGGCCACATGGTCATATGGGTCTCCAGTACCATCGAAGTAGTTCTTCATGGACTTAACCAGCTGGGTTGGCCTCAAGGTTCTGGTGTGTTCTCTAGGTTTTGGCAGAGGGAATTCATCTGCATTTCTTAGATTCCTTGGAGCTCTAAGTCGCTCAGGTTCCACTCTATCCGTTTCCGTTCTCGTTCTCTCTCTTCCCAATGGGTTGGCAAAGCTTACCTCTGGCCTATCCCTACTTCTGTCCCTTTGAGCGCCATGAGCTTGGGATGTTCCAGCCCCTTGGTGGCCAAAAGAGACATTAGATCTTGGTTGGGGAAAAATAAATTCTCCCTTCCAAGTGTAGGCATGTCTACCATGTTCTGTGACCACAAAGATCCTCTCTGAAGTATTGTCTAGGTAGGTCACTTTGCCTGGGCTATCCGGATCTTTGAACTCATAAATTGTGATCGTTCTTATCTCATTAGGTTGATCAGACTTATACCTCCAAAAGGCTTCGTCAGTTTCTCGGTTCAAGAGTAGATCTATGCTCTTGTTGTCCTGGGGAATCCACTCTCGTGTGAGGATTCTAGTAAGAACAGATTTGCCTTGGGAGGTTTTAGGCTCTCCACCTAAGTTTCCTTGCTCTAGGTCACCTATGTCTGTCTCTGGGATCACATTACCAAATTCAACTGTCCTATCTGGGTGGCTAATGACTACGTATATGGTTCCTTCCTTGTCCAAGTATGCTCCATTTTCAAATTTGACGGCTGGATGTTCAATTCCAATGGGTTGGTCAGGGTTTTTAATCTGGACCACAGATCTTCCTAGGCCGTCCTCATAGATGCTAGCACCTAATCGGTTGGTCCTAAGGTATTCCAACTGCGTCTTGTAGGGGCCTTCTACCCTATGTAAATATGGCACACCTGAACTTCCTGTAGGTCTCTCCATACCTTGAGACATCTCTGACTCACTAGTTTTAGGGCTAGGGTAGTGCGAATAATGGCTCAACTGTTGGGCCCAAGACTAGCAGTATGATTGACACTAGCCTCTGAAGACCTAAGACTCTGTCTATCTCTTCCTAGGTGTCGTCCTGATCTAAGGTTCATAAGCCCAATTGAATAATCCCAAATTTCCCAAGTACAATTTTCGTTGCTGAGTTCTTTTGTATTAGTCACTTGTTCTTTTTAATTTTTCTTAGGATGTCACTTCTTGTCCAATCAATCTTCGTCACAAGGAACACTTAAGTTTTATCGTACTTTGAGTTTGGTCGCTCGATTTAAATTCTTTTCCTTTAGGTTGTTTCGCAAATGTAATCTCTTGGTACTTGCACTTGAGTGATTAGAGTTCTTGGACTTGGTCGTGCTTAACGTATCCCTAATTGATCAAAACCTCTATCCGTACTTAGCCTAAGCTAGGGATTGACAGAGGGTGTTGAGAATTTCCAACCTTAGTTTCTCTCCTCGGTTGCCCTTGTGTGCCCAGGAAGCGTGTTCCCAAGCTTGCACTTACTCTTGGTGAGATTGCCCTTCACTGCTCTCAAAGGCCCTGTAAAAGTTCCAAAGTTAGCTTAGGATTTGAATTCAATTGACACAACAGCCCATCTTCATTCATGCAATCCAGAGATCAACATGTTCTTTGGCTTTATGCAAAACAATCCTAAAGATCCCTCAGTTTTTCTTCCCCCCGGGTATGGTCACTTCAAAATACTATATCTAATAATCCTGATATTAATTTTACCATAACCAGTGGAAGTTTTGGTTGTACTCCCCACAAGCTTTCCAACAAAACAAAAATCACAGCAAATGGATTTCGTATGAGAAAGTTATGCCCGATCAGGGTTTTGGGGTTACAACAGGGTTTCAACAGGCTAACAGGCAAACAGGACTTCTCGAAATACTTGTGTAGTGGCCTCACAATGCTCTCACAAATTTCTAATGTTGCCCAAATATTACCCCGAAATAGACCAACTATCCTTGCCCTAAGAAATGGCCGAATTTTCCCATCAATCGCAATCAGGTAGTCTGTCAATCGCGATTGATATGTCAGCCGTGATCGACGTGTCGGTCATGATTGACAGGTCCGTCGTGGCTATCAGTCGCGATCGACGTGTCGATCGCGATTGACATGTGGCCCAAAAATTCAATCAATCGTGGTCAAAGGGTCGTTGACTCTATCGATCGCGATTGATGGGTCGATCGCGATTGACACGTCCGTCACGAGGGATCTGTTGATCGTGGTCAAACAATCGTTGACTGGGTCAGTCACGATTGACAGGTCCGTCGTGGCTATCAATCGCAATTGATGGGTGTTACAAGGCTAATGGAGCGAGACAACCGCAACCGCAGACGAAGGATAAACAAGATTGGTGGCTGAAATGACGGAGAGGTAGGAAATTTCGCAAGAGGCGGTAAATGAAGAATGCGGAAGCAATAAAAAGCAGAAGACAGGAAGAGAAAAGAGATCTATCGTCGAAGAGAAAAGAGTTCTGTCGTCGCGTCATCGTTTCGTTCAACTGGTGGAGTAGAGTTTATGGTGTACACAGACTCTTGGATTGATAGTTAGCAAGGATGTATTTGAGAGAGACCGAAGGATACATATGTCTATGTTCGCGAGATAGTGCTGAGAACCTCGAGTATTGTTCCATTCTATTCATAAACATTTGTTCTGCTATTCTTTGGTTGAAACGATTCTCATTGGGTATTTTGTGATGTTGTGAGTCTATTTGATGATCAGTTATATATGATTCCATATTTCTCGACTGTGAGATGGTGTATTGATTGTTCTGCGTGAGACTGTGTAAGAACAGATTTTATTACTATTTCGGTTAAGTAACGAGGATTTTATATGTTAATCAGTGATCATTGAGTATTCGACCAGGATCTGTGTGTATGCAGAAGTTTTAGTAAATCATTCATTGTGGTAGAGATCCATGATCTGAGTCAGTATACGAAAGGGTTAATATAATTTCGATTCGAGTTGTCTGTGCATTTCATTCGGTGCGTTTAGTTGTCGCAGGAAATCGTCTTATTGCGGAATATTTTGAGAAAAGTATATTCGCGCAGTTTTAAGTTTCGGTAGAATTTCTGTATTATTACCATACGTATATTCATGGACGAACGTTCTGACATTTATCATACTAAGGAGTAGTCAGTATTCAAATTCAACTCCTGTGTTAAGAGGTGAGAAAATACTAGCGATTGTGAAGGAGATTGGGAAAATAGTACAGGGCCTCTGTCTAACAGACCCCTACCACTCCCAAGAACCCGAGGACCCGATAATACTCGTCCGAAAGTTGGATTGAGTTATTATCGACTAACATTTGGCGATCCTACTGGGGATGTGGCATTGAGATTGCCTGGTATTTTGTTCAAATTAAAATTTTGTTGGAAGTGCAGTAGCAATAGAATCAGATTGTTGCGATACTGTGTGTTTGTAATACTATATGATCAGTACGGAAATGCTACATGCCGATTACCCGATCAGGAGAAAAGTATCCCAAGAATCATCAGTTAGGGATATTAAGAACAACTTTGGGAGGTACTAGTACAATTAGACCTGACCCAGTTGTCGAAAAAGTGACAAACGATAACACTGATTCCGGCGAAATTACGGTAGAACGTAGTACATCTCTAGAATTGTCTGGTGTTACTACGGTACAGACTGTTGAAAATACAGCAATTTTGGAACCGATTAAGACGCAGTTGGAATCTAGCATAAAAGTCTTTGGAATAGATTCAGATACGATTAGAAACACTTTAGGGAAGGAAACTAATACAGGCGAATCTACGTTGTACCCAGTCACGATTTTGAATCCTTCCGGTGGAACTTCGGTAAGAAAAACACAGTTTTTCGGTGACGATTCAGCACTTTCGGCTGAATCTTCAGCTCAACTACAAAGTTTGAGAGCAAGTCCTCCTACGTTGCATATCAAGGAGGAAGGAAGACTATTCGAAACAGAAATTCGCAATATAGTAAGTAAGCTAATTGCACCGGAAAGAGTGCCATTAGGCGAAACACATTTCGGTAGTTCAGAAACTCCAACCAGAATTACAGAAGGAGTGTATAATACATTTACGATGAATGAACAACTACAACGACAAGTAGGTCAACCCAGATTGGCTTCAACGGGAGTAACATACACAAAGTTTAGTGGGTTTCTAGGAGATGACCCAGATGCACACGTACGCACCTTCGAAATCAGTTATGCTGTCCTCAACCATCCACCGGATCCGGCGTACAAAGCAATTGTTTTTCAATCTACACTTGTGAATGAAGCAGCAAGGTGGCTTACTGAATATGATATTAATCATTTCGGTACTTATGAAGCAGTACGAGACGCTTTTCTGCAGCGATTCAGGTTGAAAAAGAATCCTGCAGAGATCTTTGAGTATTTACAGAACTATAGACAGAAACCAAATCAAACTGTACAAGAGTATGCTACCCTGTTCAGGACGCATTTAAGGCAGCTACCCCAAGCCCATGCTAACTTACCCGACGACGTTATTACACAGTGGTTTATCAATGGTTTGCTTCCTCAACTTAGGCAAATCATGATTATAAGATGTGTAGGAGCCATGACCCTTGACGCAGTGATAGCAATGACTCTTCAGCTAGAAAACAAAGTTGGAGGATTTTCAGAGGATTTGGAATGGATTAAAACAAATAAACATGTGGCTGAAGAAATAACCAGGCAAGTATATTGCACCACCTGCAAGAATTCAGGACATACAAGTGCCCAGTGTGCATTAAATCAGACTTATTGCGCCATCTGTAACATTGTAGGACATACCACTGAGAATTGTGCATACAATGCTAGAAGACAAGGAGCAGCAACAGTTAATGCAATTATTCAGGAACAGGGCCTCTGTCTAACAGACCCCTACCACTCCCAAGAACCCGAGGACCCGATAATACTCGTCCGAAAGTTGGATTGAGTTATTATCGACTAACATTTGGCGATCCAATCAATATGTACCCCCACATTTGAGACACAATCAACAACAAGGGTATCGACATTATCGAGGACAGAGGAACAACAACTATAACACACCGCGCTGGCAGAATGGACCACCACCGGAAAATCAAAATTTACCACCACCTCGATGTCATTTCTGTGGACAGTTGGGCCATATTAGAAGATTCTGTAGAGATGCAGCGGAATATGATCAAAGGAAAAAGGAACGTCAAAACCCAGTGGCCAATGTGGTAACAATTACACCTGTAGAGACACAGGCAGGAGCAGTTCAAACGCGTTCCGGTAAACAATTGCAACCAGCAGCAGAATTATTTGAGCCAGGGATACGTGAACAACACAGAATGTATCATAAGGCTAGCCAGTGGACTACCGTAGAACCACCTGTTTTTCCAGAACTTATTCCAGTGATCCAGTCCCCGGATACCACACAAGTTCATGCTGACAAAACAAAAGCAGGTACATCATCTGCAGTAGAATTACCACCTTCAGACCAAGCTTCGTCTTCAACAATTAAGGAAGATGAAAATCAAGTGCAACCAACTTGGGATATATTGTCAAAAGCATCCATCACACTGCCTTTCGGGCAATTACTGGCATTAGTACCAGGAATACGCCAACAATTTCAACAACAGTCTACTACAAAATCTGCTTGCATTCCGGCTACCGCAACCGTACAAACGGAACCAGACTCTACGATAGATCACTCAGTTCCTCTGATTACGGTATGGTTTCATAAACATCAAATTCCACAAGTTTTAATTGATGGGGGGTCCGGCGTGAATATTGCCACTGCGTCACTTTGTAAGAGGTTAGGATGGACTAAGATAGAACCAGTTCAATTCTTTGTTAGGATGGCTGATCAATCTAGAGTTCATCCAGTAGGACTGGTCCGAGATATACCTATCACTGTACAAGACACAACATTCAAGATGACTTTTGTTGTTCTTGAATTGCCGGAATCTACCCTAGACTACAATTTACTTTTCGGTCGTCCTTGGTTAAAACAAGCCAAGGTAATTCAAGACTGGTCAGCTCAGGAACTTACATTCAAAGATAAAAACTGTAAATGTGTTGTAAAATTAGATGCTATACAACCCTGTGAGTTACATGCTCGACCATATTTCGCCGAACCAGTTCATATGTTAGATGGATTGTCGGATGACGAAGAAGAAGAATTTCTGAATAATAATATCGATTTGATGACAGTAGGAACTATTGATCTACAGTCTGTGGTAGACACTTGGAATGCTTCAGTATGTACAGTGATACCCATTGTCGAAGGAATTAAGGAAGAAAATACCATTTCGATTCAAGGTAATGAAGTACAGCAGCTTCTCGAACCTTCAGCTGATACAGAGAAACATCAACAATTTTATGTTCCAGAAGATCAGTTAATTACTTATAATCTTGGAGATGAAGACCACCCTCGTCCTGTAAAGATAAAGCAAAACTTACCTGAAGCTTTTCAAGCAGATTTGATCAAACTACTCCAAGAATTTACGGACATCTTTGCATGGGATTACAAAGACATGAAGGGCCTGGATCCTCGTATCTATCAACACAGAGTTATGCTAAAACCAGAAGCGAAACCGATAAGGCAAACTAGCTACCGGATGAACCCACATTATGCATCTCAAGTAAAGGCTGAACTTGATAGGCTATTAAAAGTTGGGTTCATAGTACCAATAGAACATGCAGAATGGATTTCACCAATCGTAATTGTACCAAAGAAAAA
This sequence comes from Ceratopteris richardii, assembly GCA_020310875.1. Lineage (NCBI taxonomy): Eukaryota > Viridiplantae > Streptophyta > Polypodiopsida > Polypodiales > Pteridaceae > Ceratopteris > Ceratopteris richardii. The sequence continues at coordinate 120,631,315 of CM035442.1, forward strand.
CAAGCAATTGAGAATTTGCGTAGATTATCGGAAATTAAATGCTGCAACAATACCGGATCCTTTTCCAATTCCTTTTTTGGATACAATGCTTGATAAAGTAGCAGGTCATGAGATGTATTCATTTCTAGATGGATATAGTGGATATAACCAAGTAAGAATGGCTGAAGAAGATATACTGAAAACTGCATTTATTACAAATTGGGGTGTTTTTGCTTGTACCGTAATGTGGTTTGGATTGAGAAATGCACCAAGCACATTTCAAAGATGTATGCAGGAAATATTTTCTCCTTATCTTACCTCATTCATGCAAGTATATCTTGACGATTTTTCAATTTTCGGTAAAATGATTGCACATCTAGTACATTTACGATGTTGCTTTCAGAAATGTAGAGAATATAGATTGTGTTTAAACCCAAACAAATCTGTGTTTGCGGTTTCATGTGGTAAATTACTTGGTCATATCATATCAGCACAGGGTATTCAAGTTGATCCCGAAAAAATTTCAGCAGTATTAGAAGCTCCGGTGCCTAATACACCTAAGGAAGTAATGCGATTTATGGGACAAGTGAGATGGCATGGAAGGCATTTACGGTGGCTTGCTCATGTAACAATACCACTGAACAAATTAATTTCCAAAACTGCAAGGCAATTTGAATGGACTCAGGAATGTCAGGTAGCATTTGATCGACTGAAACAGTTGTTAACACAGGTTCCCATTTTACAGCCACCAGATTGGGATAACCCATTTCATGTATTTGTTGACGCATCTGATAGAGCAGTAGGAAGTGTACTGATGCAACAAACAGATAAATGGTTTAGACCAGTATACTATGCTAGCAGAAGATTAGCACCTGCAGAGAAGAACTACTCGGTAACGGAGAGAGAATGCTTAGGATTAGTATATTCGGTAAAAAAATTCAGACATTATTTATTGGGCCGAAAATTTACATTTCATGTCGATCACGCTGCACTGGTTTACTTGGTTCGACAGCAACATATCGGTGGCCGTTTAGCACGATGGGTTCTACTATTGCAAGAATTCGACTATGATGTCATTCATCGGCCAGGTAGCTCACATGCTTTAGCAGATTTTTTGTCACGCTTAGATTCAGGTGAACCTCCGGTTGGTATAAATGATACAACGCCAGCCATTTATACTTCAGAACCAACTACTGAAGAATTGTCAAACCAACCAGTGCCAACTACGTATTATGATCAGTTATTGACCTTCCTTTCAAGTGGATATCTACCTTCTGAAATCCCCACAGCTACACGCCGAAAAATTGCAGGTTTTAGTCGACGATTCCGGTTAATTGCTGGAGAATTATATTATACAGATCATACCGGAATCCTACTTCGTTGTATTCCACCACATGAAGTTAACTCAGTTATCACTTTGGCTCACTCAACTCCTTCCGGTGGACATTTTGCAGCAGATCTTACTCACCGAAAAATTCTACAAAGTGGACTTTGGTGGCCAACTATGTATAGAGATATATTGGAATTTATCAAAACTTGTGATAGCTGTCAAAGGACTGGACAACCATTACAACGCCATTACTTTCCACTTCATCCAGTACTTCCTTTAGAACCATTTCAGAAATGGGGTCTTGATTTCATTGGTCCAATCACACCTCCCGCGGTATTCAGCAATAACAGGTATATATTGACTTGCACAGATTATGCAACCAGGTGGGCAGAGGCATGGCCTTTACGCTCGGCTACAGCAGTTGAAGTAGCGAAATGTTTATTAACAGATGTCTTTCCAAGATTTGGATTGCCACTAGAGCTCGTTTCAGATCAGGGTACTCATTTTATGAACAAGTTGATGAAAGTATTAACACAGTCATTCCAGATCAGTCATAAATTCAGCTCACCATATTATCCTCGTGCAAATGGATTGGCAGAAAGTACCAACAAATCTCTGCTAAATATGCTTCAGAAATTGACCAGAGAAACACCGGAAGCATGGGATCAGTTGCTACCTGCAGTCTTATGGGCCTATCGCACTACATATAAGGTAACCACCGGTTTGACACCATTTAAGTTAGCCTATGGAATAGAAGCAATAGCTCCGATGGAAATTGTAATACCAAGTCTAAGAGTAGCAACGTCTCAGAAGCTTTTACCCGAAGAGTCATTGATATTTCGGTTGGAAACACTTAGAGAATTAGATGAACACCGATGGCTCAGTTTCTTAACTATGAAAGAAATCCAATTAAGACAGGCCAGGACACATGACCGAAATTTAAAGACAACAGTATTTTCGGTAGGACAGCTTGTTCTCTTTTACAATGCAAAATTCAATAGATCAGCCGGAAAATTCAAGTTACGTTGGTTCGGTCCATTCAAGATTTCAGAACAAATTGGTCCGGCTACTTTTCGATTGACTACATTGACTGGACAACCACTTCCAAAAGCGATAAACGGTTCAAAGCTACGGCCGTATCAAGTAGCACCACCTCGACTATAAAAAGGGTACACAGCGTACCACAAAATTTTTAATTTTCTTTTTTGTTTTTTACTTCCTTTTGTTTAATTCGGCATAATCAATAAAATAAGTGTAATCGCCGTACTTTAATATCTATTTATGTCCAGCCGCCCGCTCCCATCTCTGCATGCACGCACGTCTGATATAGACATTACTGTCCGTTTTGTATAATTAATACCGTTTAAAATATTCTTTGTACAAATTTCTTATATAACTCAAACTCGCCGGATAGGTAATTTAGTCTTTTGCGACCACAGCCATAGTTTCTGAATACTTGTGTTCTGCGTCTTGCATCCCTGAGTAATGGAATCTCTAGCGAACTATACAGCCTTTGCCGAGGGTATCCCGACTGAAGTAGGAAATTATCTGCATATACGAGGATTGGGTAGTTTCGCCGAGTTGCCCTGGCACTCAGTGGAAGCTCACCCCTTCTTTGCACAGATTATTTCCGCTATCGCTCGGGTATCTCCTACTGAGAAACGATGGGTTTTCCCTTCCTTACCATCTAGAACTGTGATCACATTCCAAGTGTTTACAGAAGTTTATCATTTGACTCCACAAGGCCGCGAGAATGTTCCCATGATCTCAGCAACCCGAATGGCAGAGTTGTTTCCGCGATTTTCATCGAATGAATACGCCATTCTCTGTCGACCAGAACCTGAAAGAACTGCACTACAATTCCTCGTTGCTATACTCAACTTTCAAAAACGTACCTATGGAGATGGTTAGCTATACTTGTTCCATCACTAGAACAAGTACAATCAGAAAAGATTGGGACGTCAAAACCTGGCATGGACCAACAGACACCGTAAAAGAATATTTCAGCCAGGTGGTGATAGGATACTGTATAGTTACATGACTTCTGCAGAAGACATGGATTCAACAGCACAGAGGGTACTTTGATTCCATAAACGAAGTGCTTACAGCACATGATCAAGAAAGTGGGACTTCATGAAGAGGCAACTAGACCAGCTATACGAGTTTGAGAAAGTTCTGAAGGAAAATACGACCTATAACGAACAGTGACACATTCGGGATTGAAAGATATTTGCTGAATCACCAGCAGGATATGGACAGTATACAGAGTCTTTCTGATGCGTGTAAAGAAGGAAAACAGGAGGATAGCCCCAGGCAAAAGGATATCATCTACAATATTGCGCTTGCGGGTTCGAGTCCACCGTGCGTGCCAGTGTTACAAGGCTAATGGAGCGAGACAACCGCAACCGCAGACGAAGGATAAACAAGATTGGTGGCTGAAATGACGGAGAGGTAGGAAATTTCGCAAGAGGCGGTAAATGAAGAATGCGGAAGCAATAAAAAGCAGAAGACAGGAAGAGAAAAGAGATCTATCGTCGAAGAGAAAAGAGTTCTGTCGTCGCGTCATCGTTTCGTTCAACTGGTGGAGTAGAGTTTATGGTGTACACAGACTCTTGGATTGATAGTTAGCAAGGATGTATTTGAGAGAGACCGAAGGATAGATATGTCTATGTTCGCGAGATAGTGCTGAGAACCTCGAGTATTGTTCCATTCTATTCATAAACATTTGTTCTGCTATTCTTTGGTTGAAACGATTCTCATTGGGTATTTTGTGATGTTGTGAGTCTATTTGATGATCAGTTATATATGATTCCATATTTCTCGACTGTGAGATGGTGTATTGATTGTTCTGCGTGAGACTGTGTAAGAACAGATTTTATTACTATTTCGGTTAAGTAACGAGGATTTTATATGTTAATCAGTGATCATTGAGTATTCGACCAGGATCTGTGTGTATGCAGAAGTTTTAGTAAATCATTAATTGCGGTAGAGATCCATGATCTGAGTCAGTATACGAAAGGGTTAATATAATTTCGATTCGCGTTGTCTGTGCATTTCATTCGGTGCGTTTAGTTGTCACAGGAAATCGTCTTATTGCGGAATATTTTGAGAAAAGTATATTCGCGCAGTTTTAAGTTTCGGTAGAATTTCTGTATTATTACCATACGTATATTCATGGACGAACGTTCTGACATTTATCATACTAAGGAGTAGTCAGTATTCAAATTCAACTCCTGTGTTAAGAGGTGAGAAAATACTAGCGATTGTGAAGGAGATTGGGAAAATAGTACAGGGCCTCTGTCTAACAGACCCCTACCACTCCCAAGAACCCGAGGACCCGATAATACTCGTCCGAAAGTTGGATTGAGTTATTATCGACTAACAATGGGTCGATCGCGATTGATGGCTCGATTGCGATTGACAAATGGCACGTGTAAATTCTGTCGGTCGTGGTCAGTCGGTCGTTGACTCTTTCAGTCATGATTGATGTGTCGATCGCGATTGACAGAGCCGTCGGTAAGTGTCCGTCGTCGTTTGTCGATCGCGATTGACAGAAAACAGAGGAGTTTTAAGATTTTAAACACATATTTAGGAAGCTCTAGGCATGCAGATCATGATTATACACTTTGTTTAGCAAAATGTTCACTTTTTCTGTCGGTCACGATTGACAGAGGTCAACGCCTCGGAACCTGCACAGTCAGTTTTTTTTTTACCTGCTGAAGCTGGTACAGCTGTTGGGGATGCTGATTCCTGCAGAAAATCTCAAAAAACACAGAATAGCACAAACACACATACGCTCTCTCACTCTCTCTCACAAGTGAAATGAGGGGAATGGTATGGGTAGGGTGATATGACCAAAAACTGAAATTTTTCACGATGATGGAGATGGAGGTGGGAGATGGTGAGGATGATGATGGTGAAGAAAACAAAAGAAAATAGATAAAAGTAAAGAAATTACCTACGACTCCAACACCTCAACTCTACGTCTTACTGATGGAGAATGTTAATCTCCAAAAGAACAACTTATTCTTGTGATTAGAACACCTCTATACCAAGAATAAGTCAAAACCTTTCACACATTTAGAGGATCAACTTCTAATTATCAAAAGATGAACAAATCTGTGAAGAAGGTGATACACAGAAAAGTCTGCTGCACTATTTCCTTAGATTGACTTATCAAATGTGTAAAGTTTTTCATGAAACTTTGTACGAATCATCTCTTAGAGATTGCGCAACTATTCCAAGTTGAATTACTCCAAAAGATTAAGTATAGCTTGAGAAATCAACTTCTCAAGTTACCTATGTCAGAAACTGAACTTCTGAGAAGTCGATTCAGACACCCCTAACTTCTTAACTTTGATTCTCACAGTATCTTACCCGTTTTGCCAAATGCTTTTAGCCACGAGTAGATCACCTTCCAACTTAAAGATTAAGTGCTTGCTTGCACAAAACTTTAAACTATGGAGTGAGCACTGACCAAAAGATTAAACACGAATTTTGCGCCTGTTTCAGAGAACTGTAGACATTCAATACATATGAATGTTCCTCTTCACAATTCTCCTAGCCTGTTTACAATTGGACTCTGAAATTCAGGTCACAGGCTCATTAACTAACAACTTAGATATCCTCAAAAGGATTTTGCTAATGATCAAACACAGAAGGAGCAGACACGAAAAGATCGGGCGCAATTTTTCTTCATTAACTCAGAAGATTACAACTGAGTGATGAGAGCTAACACAAACTCACTTTCCTCTATCTCTTAACTTCTATCTCATGTCACATATACTCTCATGTGCTCTCCATCCTATGCCCCGACTTTTTCTCAAGGTATTTATAGATAATTTGTACATAATTCTTACTGATCAAAACATCTAAGTCATCTATGGCTATTCTAATGTACATATGTGTACAAGACAACATTCTGACTTCTTCTTCATTTTGCAAATGTCTTCCTTTGCTTCATTCTGACCATAAGCATTCTCCAAGATCTGTATAATCATCAATTTGTGATTGGTTTGCTCCAACAGCTCCCCCTCAATCACTAATTGTGATTATTCCATTCTTCTTCACTCCTGCCATCTCCTTGAATCTCTGTAGCTTAGGTCCATCCAAGCTTTTTGTCATCATATCTGCCACTTGTTCCTTTGTTGAAGTATACATCACTTCAATCTCTTTATCAAGTACCTTTTCCCTCAAGAAATGATACTGTATCTCTATATGCTTAGTCCTGGCATGAAAAACAGGGTTAGCTGCCAAATACAAAGAACTCATATTGTCTCCAAAAATTATTGGAGTACTATGATTAGTCTCAAAACTCTTCATTAATGTCTTCAACCATATGACTTCTTTTGCAGCTTCTACCATTCCCTTATACTCAGCCTCTGTGGATGATAAAGCAACTGTGTGTTGCTTCTTTGAACACCAAGACACTAACTTGTCTCCAACATAACATAAATATCCATGAGTAGACCTTCTATCATCTGAGTCACCTGCCCAATCTGCATCACTAAACACTTTGATTCTTGTGTCAGAAGTGAAACCATAATACAGACCTTCACTTAGGGTTCCTTTGATATATCTGAGTACCCTTTGGGCTGCAATCCAATGAGTCTTCTTTGGACAATGCATGAATTGTGACAACACACCTACTGCATATGATAGATCTGGCCTTGTCAAGGTAGCATAGATTAGACTACCTACCAAACTCTGATATTTCTTCATGTCATTGAATTCTTCACCTCCATACCTGCTTAATTTATGATTTACCTCCAATGGTGTAGTTGAGGTCTTGCAATCTTCCATGTTAAACTTGATCAAAAGATTCTTCAAGTATCTCTCTTGTGAAACATATACTCCATGTTGAGTATATACAATCTGCATTCCTAGAAAATAAGATAAGTTTCCCAAGTCACTTATCTTAAACTCCTTCTCTATTTGCTTCTTGAGTTCATTGATTCCTTGAGCATCTGTTCCTGTAACAATAATATCATCAACATAAATGCACATGTATATATATCCATTTTCACTTGCCTTTACTAGCAAGCTACTATCTGCCTTTGATGCTTGAAATCCACATTCATTCAAGAACTTGACCAATCTGTAATTCCAAGCTCTTGGGGCTTGCTTCAACCCATATAAAGCTCTCTTGAGCTTACACACATAATCTGATCCAATTGACTCCATGAAACCTTCTGGTTGCTCCATATATACTTCATCTGCAATGTAACCATTAAGAAATGCATTCTTCACATCCAATTGTGATAATTTCCATCCCTTGCAAGTAGCAATAGCAATCAATGTCCTAATTGTAGACATCTTAGCAACAGGACTAAAGGTTTCATCATAATCTACCCCATAAGTTTGGGCATAACCTTTGACCACAAGTCTAGCCTTATATCTAGACACCTTACCATCTGCAAACCTCTTTGTTTTGTATACCCACTTGCATCCAATAACCTTCTGATTCTTTGGTCTTGGTACTAACTCCCAAGTTTCATTCTCAAGTAGAGCATCATACTCTTCTTGCATTGCCTTCTCCCAATTCTGTTTACCTTTGGCTTCTTCAAAAGTAATTGGGTCTTCTTCTGTTTTCACAATGTAAGCATAATCTCTTGTTGTTAGGAAAGATGTATCATAACTATACCTTATAGGCTCTTTCCTTTCCCTTGTAGATCTTCTGATTTCTGCACTTCTTGATGTTTCAGCCTCATTTGATTCTGGATCAAATCTTGGCCCTTCTTCTACATGATCCTGCACTCTACATCTAGAGTCAACTTCATCAACAACTTCTTCACATACTTTTACCTTTGCCTTTCCTTTCCTTTGTATTTCTTCAACACCTGCATACTCACTTGGTGATCCTGTATACCATGTGTTTTGCTCATCAAATGTCACATCTTTAGTAACAAGAAATTGCTTTGTGGATGGACTCCACAACCTGTAACCCATCTGTCTATCATCATATCCAATAAACACATACTTCTCTGCTTTTGGTTCTAGCTTATGTCTTAATTGTGAAGGAACATAAGCATATGCAATACATCCAAATACTTTACAATGATCAAGACTAGGCTTCTTACCCCACCATGCTTCATAAGGGGTTCCTCCATCCAAAGCTTTACAAGGCAACCTATTCACAAGGTATGTTGCAGTGTTTATGGCCTCTGCCCATAAGTAGTTTGGACAATTCTTTTCCTTCATCATGGCTCTTGCAAACTCTACAAGAGTCCTATTCCTCCTTTCTGCTACTCCATTTTGTTGAGGGGAGTACCTGCAAGTCACTTCTCTTTTGATACCTGCATTCCATAAATAATCATCAAACTCTTTTGAGAAATACTCTCCCCCTCCATCTGATCTTAACCTCTTGAGCTTTTGTCCTGTGATCCTTTCTGCATAAGCATGGAAATGTTTGAATGTCTTGAAAACTTCTGATTTGTCCTTGATTACATACAAAGTAATCCACCTGGTTGCATCATCAACAAACAATACATAATATCTAGATCCATTTATGCTATAGTCCCTTGAGGGACCCCATACATCTGTATGAACCAATTCAAGCATATTTGAATACTTGTACCCTGATTTGTTATAAGAACTTTTATGTGCTTTACCTAATTGACAAGCTTCACACTTGTACACCATATGTTGCCCTTCAATGTTTGGCAATCCAAGCACTACCTGAATCTTTGACATCTCCTTTATAGCTCTCTCATTGAAATGACCTAGCCTCTTATGCCATAGGTCTAACTCAGATACCTTTTGACCTCCATAGGTAAACAATGCATGTCCTACATTACCTTGGACTTTGAGAGTGAACAATCTTCCTTCCTTTTTACCTGCAATTATGGTTCTATATCCCTGATTTGGATCTTGTACATAGACACCATCATTTGTGAATCTTACCTCATATCCTTTCTCCACAATTTGCCCTACACTTATCAAATTTTTAGGAATAGTAGGGACATAAAGTACCTTGCTCAGAAGTGTACTTCCACTCTTTGTCTTCACTGATCCAATGCTCTCCACTTTATGTTTGGTATTGTCACCTGTTTGAACTGTATGTCCATTCACCCTTGCTTCCATATCAGTCATCAAGGATAGGTTCCCACTCAGATGGTTGCTGCACCCTGAGTCAATATAGAACACTCTTTGATCTTCTCCCATTGATTCATGAGTTGCATTCAAGATAAGAGTCATGTCATCCTTCTGATCTGATGCATAATTGTAATAATTATTGTTGTAGGACTGAGATTGGAAATTTCTTCCACCTCCTCTACCATATGATGTCCTACCACCTCTTCCTCTGAAATTGCCTCTTTGGTTTCTGCCTCCTCTACCTCTTTGACTATAATTCTGATTGTTGTATCCTCCACTTTGATTGTTATACCAACAATCATTTGCCAAATGATTTGTTCTGCCACAAATCCAACAAGCTTTAGCATTATCTTTGTTCTTACCTCCTCTTCCTTTACCTCTGAAATTTGTCTTCCCTTTTGTGAAGTTGGCTTGATTTGAATTCCCTTCATCATCATTTGATTGCTTTCCCTTGCCATTCTTTTTCTTGTCTTTGGAGTACATAGCTTGACTTGTACTTCTATCATTGTCTCCTTTAAGATCCTGCTCAAAGGTTAGCATGTGTCCTAGCAATTGATTAAGGTCAGGAGTAAAGTGATCAAGTGACAATTCTATGGACAAGATAAAAGGCTTCCACTTCTCATCACCTCTTAGACCTGTAAGTATTTGTCTTACCAACTTTTCCTCTTCAATATCTTCATCCACTGCTCCCAAGCTATCTGCAATATCTTTCATCCTTGCCACATAATCTGAAATTGATTGTGAGCTCTTCTTCTTGAAGGTTGTGAACTCAGCCCATAGTGAGGACTTCCTTGACTTAGTTGTATTTTGGAAATGCTCTTCCAAGGCATTCCAAACATCTGTAGCACTTTCTAAACCTCTGATGTGAGGTAGAAGGTAATCATTTACAGCCATGTAAATGATGCTCCTTGCTTGAGCATCCTTTCTCATCCAAGTCTTCAACATTGCAAGTTCTTCCCTAGTAGGAATACTTGGATCTGCAAATTCTGGTTTTTCTTCATCTCCTGTAATAAATGATATAAGGTCTTTGCTCATGAGGTGTGCTTCCATCCTCATGGACCATGCTGGATAGTTCTCCCTATCTAGCTTATCAATCTGCAAGCTTTCTCCCATCTTGTATCCACCTGTGTATTGAAACTTCAAGCTTTACAAACAATGTATGTACCTTTACTTCGAATTGAACTCCTTTTGCCTTTCTTGATGTCAATTTGTCTTCTCCTCGAACTTTGACTCCAAGCTTTCACTTCTTGATCCTTCAAATGTTGAATCTCTTGAATCTGCAGCAGTCGAGATCCTCCTTTTCTTCAAATTGATGTCTCCTGCTCTGATACCACTGATGGAGAATGTTAATCTCCAAAAGAACAACTTATTCTTGTGATTAGAACACCTCTATACCAAGAATAAGTCAAAACCTTTCACACATTTAGAGGATCAACTTCTAATTATCAAAAGATGAACAAATCTGTGAAGAAGGTGATACACAGAAAAGTCTGCTGCACTATTTCCTTAGATTGACTTATCAAATGTGTAAAGTTTTTCATGAAACTTTGTACGAATCATCTCTTAGAGATTGCGCAACTATTCCAAGTTGAATTACTCCAAAAGATTAAGTATAGCTTGAGAAATCAACTTCTCAAGTTACCTATGTCAGAAACTGAACTTCTGAGAAGTCGATTCAGACACCCCTAACTTCTTAACTTTGATTCTCACAGTATCTTACCCGTTTTGCCAAATGCTTTTAGCCACGAGTAGATCACCTTCCAACTTAAAGATTAAGTGCTTGCTTGCACAAAACTTTAAACTATGGAGTGAGCACTGACCAAAAGATTAAACACGAATTTTGCGCCTGTTTCAGAGAACTGTAGACATTCAATACATATGAATGTTCCTCTTCACAATTCTCCTAGCCTGTTTACAATTGGACTCTGAAATTCAGGTCACAGGCTCATTAACTAACAACTTAGATATCCTCAAAAGGATTTTGCTAATGATCAAACACAGAAGGAGCAGACACGAAAAGATCGGGCGCAATTTTTCTTCATTAACTCAGAAGATTACAACTGAGTGATGAGAGCTAACACAAACTCACTTTCCTCTATCTCTTAACTTCTATCTCATGTCACATATACTCTCATGTGCTCTCCATCCTATGCCCCGACTTTTTCTCAAGGTATTTATAGATAATTTGTACATAATTCTTACTGATCAAAACATCTAAGTCATCTATGGCTATTCTAATGTACATATGTGTACAAGACAACATTCTGACTTCTTCTTCATTTTGCAAATGTCTTCCTTTGCTTCATTCTGACCATAAGCATTCTCCAAGATCTGTATAATCATCAATTTGTGATTGGTTTGCTCCAACACTTACCATCACACGCTCGTCCTCAAAGCTCGATCCCCATCAACGGCGCCAAAATTTGGTGTAGCTCAGTGATGAGTAGCACCTCCTTTAATGTCAATCTAGGAAGACGTGAGGATGGTATGAAGACCTCAAACAAGTGATGGCACAAGTGCATGAGTGAGAAGCACACTAACATGCACACACACACACACGTGCACACATAGCAAGACAAAGAGAAAGACAATGGAGTTCTTTAGATTACTTCAAAAGTGCTCTTACAAGTTCAAATCTATTACAATATAACCTCAAAAATGAGCTTTCTAGCTCTATTTATAGTTTTTGACTAGCTTTTGGCCATGTCCAGACCTAGTGTCCGGCCTAGTTAAAAATTAGGTTCTAGGGCCTATTTGAGGGCTCAAATGAAGTCTAAAAATCATGAAAATTGGTACGATGATACTTCTAATACTCCTCAAGCTCGAGGACTCCTCGGCTTGCACAAAATGGAGTTACAAAAAGGTGAAATGGTATTTACAATGATTTTTAGTGATGAGGATCACTGTTATGAAGATGTTTTGGAAAAATTTGAATGGCCTACTTGCCAGATCTTCGTTGACTACGTAGTCTGCTTGTGCCTTCTCTCCGATTTGGCTCCCTTCTTTGGCTTCCTTGTCTTGTGAGTCCTTGGGTGCTTTGACTGCTGCCAACACAATGCTGAGATTAAACGCAAAACCAATAAGTATCCTTCTTTCGCGACACAATTCCAACGAGAGGACATCCCGGAAGAAGCCCAACAAGGTGAAATCTTCCAACCACTTAGCGCCTGGAGACTAATCCTGAAATGCTTTGGACATGGGACCATGCCCCCATGCACTTAAATTATAACCCATGCTATGGGCCAGTGCAACAAAGATGATCATGGAAAGCCTTTGCCATAAAAGTTCATAATAATGCTAATTGCAAACAATGTCTCAACTACCCATCCATTGCACCACCAAAAGGCACACCATCTGTAGCCTACATGATGGCTACAATCAGACACTGGATGCCATGACTACAACCCATGACCGATGTCGCTGTTGAGATGATGCTAAAGATCATGGACATGATGCAAATAGTACTGAATTGCAATAGAAGTGATTCCATTGTCTCTCTCTCTTTGTTCTTGCCTTGTGTGCACGTGTGTGTGTGTATGTGTGTGCATGTTTGTGTGTTTCTCACTCACACACTTGTGCCATCACTTGTTTGAGGTCTTCATACCATCCTCACGTCTTTCTGGATTGACTTTAAAGGAGGTGCTACTCATCATTGAGCTACACACAAGAAAGAGGCATTGATTTTGATGAGATATTTGCACCTACATGTCGTATGACTACCGTTCAGAGCATATGTGCACTTGTAGTTCATCATGGTTGGAATGTACATCAGTTGGACATTAAAACAACATTTTTGAATGGTGACTTGCATGAAGAAGTGTATGTTTTTCAGCCCCATGGCTTTGTGCAGAAAGGGCATGAAAACCAGGTGTGCAGGTTAAAGAAGGCATTATATGGTTTAAAGCAAGCACCACGTGCTTGGTATGAGAAGATGCATGCCTATCTGATTGCACATGGTTTTGAGAATAGTCCAACTAAAAGAACCTTATATGTTGAGCGTGCTAATGATGTGCTTCTGATCATTGTTGTCTATGTTGATGACATGCTACTCACTGGTCCTATTGAGAAGCATATTGCTGATTTTAAGGCTGATTTGCATGCCTCATTTGAGATGTCTGATTTGGGGCATTTGCATCACTATTTGGGCATTCAGTTTATGTAAGTTGATGGTGGAATGGCTTTGTGTCAAACGAAATATATTGACACATTATTGCACTGTTTTGGCCTTGAAGACTATAAGCCTATTGCCACTCCTCTGGAGACACGTTTACGATTGAGTCTTCATGATGCTGGAGATGCATTTGATGTTGTTCTCTATCAACAGGTTGTTGGATGCTTAATTTACTTATGCATTACTCGGCCAGATATTCAGTTTGTAGTCTCACAGATGAGCAAGTTTATGCATTGCCCTGGAGTCAAGCATTGAATGCAGTTAAGCGCATCTTTCGCTACTTGAGTGGTACTCAGCTACTTGAGTTGCTTTATCCCAAGGGGGGATCACTACCACCAGATTTGCATGCTTTTTCTTACTCTGATTGGGCTAGTTGCTATGACACTCGTGTGTCCACTAGTGGCTTTTGCTTCATGCTTGGTAGCTCATGTATATCTTGGTTGAGCAAGAAGCAGCCTACTGTGGCCACTTCCAGTTGTGAGGCTAAGTATAGGGTAGCTTTCACAGCGACTGTTGAGTGTGTGTGGCTCAGACGCCTTATGGCTGATTTGGGTGTTGGTCAGTCTTCTGACGTTTTACAGACTAAAAGTTTATGTTGCATTGTGTTATTACCTAGGTGTAAGGATAGGGTTACCTCTCTTAAGCACGCGGTATGATTACCTCCAGTTACAATCATATATGCTTTTGTACGAGTGATCAACATCTTTAGGTTTGCAATTAAGGAGACATGTACATTGCTTAAAGCTGCTCTTGTGTCTACCAAAGAGTGCACTAGGTGATACTCTTCCTTCCCAATTCCTAAATTTAAGTACAAATGTCTTGCTACATTTCCCACTATCTTGATACTTGTGGCACGATAGTTTGCTATGGGAAGGCGTTCTTCACCTCTCAACTATCTCTCATTTTGCTCTCTAATCCATTCCTTCTGTTTTTGAATTCTTTATAGGGCTTCTTGTCTAGCTTCAAATTCTCTCCTCTTCCTTCTTTCAGTTTTGAGCTCGTAATAGTCTCGTAACATTTGTTAAGTTATTGGCTCCATATATTTTTCTAACTCGACATCTACTTATGTAGTTTGGCAATATGTCTCCCTCCAATGTAGCTAAGTTGATAGCTCCGCCAGAAGAAATACATTTAATGATTAAGGGACCATATCCTCATTGTTGGACTTTCTTTGCATATTGCTTCAGGGTGTATACTAGCACTAGGTCTCCAACTCTAATACCTTTTTCTTTTATGTGAGCATCATAATACACCTTTTGCCTTCTTTTAGCAGCATATATGCCTGCTATAGACTGTAATCTAGTTTCACAAAATTTTTCAATTCGATCCAATTGAATGGACAGGTCATGTCCCATCCATTCATATTTCTCAACTACTCGAAGAGTGGGAACCAAGAAATCAATTGATAGTATTTCATTTTGTCCATAGACTAGATTAAATGGTGTAGTTCCAAGAGCCATCCTATAGGCTACTCGAAAATCCCAAATTTCATGGTGCTATCCCAATCGGATCTACCATTGTTGACTATCTTCATCAAAACAATGCATAATAGTTTATTTGAACTTTCAACTTGTCCATTGGCTTGTGGGTGATAGGATGCCGACTTCTTATGAATCACCAATAACTTGTTCATAAGTGATTCAATGGATTTATTGATGAAGTGTGTTCCTCTACCACTCACTATCTCAATAGGTAGTCTGAACCTAGTGAAAAAGTTTTTCAAATACAAATTTTTCAATCATTTGGGCACCATTTTTCTTAGTGGCTTTGGCTTATATTCACTTGGTTAAGTAGTCCATCACTACTATGATATATTCTGCATGGGAGACTCTTGACGGGGGGTTAATGGGTCCAATAGAGTCAATACTACACCAAGAGAAATCTCTTGCACTAAATATAGGTCACAAAGGCATGTCATCACATTGAATTGGATACTTCATTTGTTGAAACACATCACAACTTTGTACATAGGTTTCTCCATACGAGTGGAGTGCTGACCATCATAAGCCTGCAAAGAGGATCATCTTTTCAGTTGGGAAATGACCTCCAAATCCACTCTCCTTCGTGAATGCACATTTGTAGTTGGTTATCCTTTTTTCATTTAAAAAGTTGTTTTCCCATAATCACATAATCTTTACTTTGCTCTTCTAGAGCTCTCTTTCTAGCTTGGCTAGATTCTTTTGGGTATTTTTGTCACCACAAGAATTCAACTAGTGGCTTGCTCCACTCAACTGTTATTGTCAAATAGCACAAAGATGAATGTTCATCAAGTATAGATACTAGGCATATATTGCAGTTAGTTACATATTCATGTACACAGTTTTGCATGTCTGGCCAATATACTCCTAGTCTTTTTAATGCTTGCATTGTTCCACTTACATCTTTATGTGTTTTCCATTAATTTTCTTGAGTTTATCTGATCAAATTGGTTATTTCTTCATATTCAATTCATCTTCAAAGTACCCCATTAGAGCTTTTGACATGTAAGCTACTACTTGCCACAATGTGAAGGTTTCTTGCTTTCCAAAGTTCCTTGCCTTTTTCTAAATTGATCCTATGATTAGTTCCATGTGTTAGCAAATGCACCAAATTTTTATCCCATGTAGGACATACTTCCAAATGGAACACATAAGTGTCTAGTAGCTCCTCTACTACTCCTATCAATGGCTCTCCATGAGTCATTCTAGATAAGTAGTCAGCTCTAATGTGAGTGTTCCCTTTCTTAGCAACTACCTTGAAATCAAATTCCATAAGTAACAAAAACCATCTAACTAGCCATCTAGTGCTGCAAGGTTTATTGACCAAATACAAAAGAGCTTGGTGATCATTGCAAAACTTGAACTTGTTGGCTAGTAAATGGAGTCTAAATTTCTTTGCTGAGTAGACCATCCCTAATCCTTCTCACTCAGTTGTGGCATAATTTGTTGATCCTGGTTCAATTGTCTACTTGTATATGGTATAGGGTGATCATTTTCCTTCTCGAATCATTGTTCCAATATGCATCCTATTACAAAATTAGATGCATCCACATGAATATGAAATAGCTTATTCCAATTTGGAACCTTCAGGATTGGTGTTGAACTCAATCTTCTTTTTAGCTCATTGAATGCTTGTTCACATTCATCATTCCACTTAAATTGAGTCAAGAGTCCATATAAGGGTTTTGCAATAGCATACATATGAATGAATTGGCAATAATATCCACAGTGGCCCATAAAATCTTGCACTTCCTTCACATTCTTAGGTCTAGGTAATTCAAGAATTACTTTAATTTTATCCTCATTGGCATAGATAACATTTTGGATACAATATGTCCCAGCATTTTTCCTTGCCTTACCATAAAGACACATTTCTCTGGATTCAAACATACTCAATATTGTCTAGATTTATCAAATATTTGTCTTAATTCTTGTATATGAGCAAAACATTGAGATGAATAGGTACAAAGGTCATCCACATAGACTTCCATACTCTTTCTTAGGACTTCCATAAAGAAATTAAAAATCAATCTCTAGAAAGTAGTTGGGGCATTGATCAGGCCAAAAGGCATAACACTAAATGCATATTTTCCCCATTGAGTAGCAAAAGCAATTTTATGTTGGTCTTCAGTAGTGATAGCTACTTGATTGTATCTTGAAATTCCATCAAGGAAGATGTACACTTCCTTGCCTACTACTTCCAAAAGGTGATCAGTAATGGGTAGTGGATAAATGTCTCTTATAGTAGAAGAATTAATCTTTTTATGTTAATACACGTTCTTCTTGGGTGCAACCACTAAAGGAGAAACCCATTCTATTTGTTTGATCTCATATATGAATTGAGATGCTAACAACTTTTCTATCTCTTCTTAAATTTTGGATAAATTAACATCATTGTACATATAAGGTCTTTGCTTTGAAGGCTTGGCATCAAGATTCATAGGGATTCTATGAGAGTCAATTGTCAAATCCACACCCTTCAAATCCTTGGAAGTCCAAGAAAACATGTCCCTATACTCTCATAATAACTCTATTAGCTCTTGTTCTTCTTCTATAGACACATCCTTGCCTATGTAAGTGCATATCTCCTCATTTTGTTCTCGCCCATTTTTCCCAAATTTCCTTGATACTTATTCCTACTCCAACACTGGTATCTAATATGGATTTTCTCATGTACCCTTGCAAAGTGATTGGAAGAAAAGTATTTCCTTCAGCACCTTCAATAAAATCTTCCACCTTATCCACAGATATCTAATTGTTGGGGTTTCTTCAAGTTTCTTTTCCTTGTCAGATGTACTTTATTCTTTCAAGTTTAATTGAGTGGATAAATTATTCCACAACTAAACCTTTACGTGGAAAAGTTTGGCTAAAGTCAAAGAGAAATGAACTTTAGCCTTCTTCAACCCTTGGAGAGTCTTGCCATAAAAGGTTTTCTCAAAGTTATTCTCGGAAAAACTCTTTATATAAAATTGGAGAAAGCGAAAGTCCAAGACTTTGCCTTAAAAGGTTTTCTCTAAGTTATTCTAGGAAAATATCTTTGTATAAAATTAGAGGAAGGGAAATTCCAAGACTTAGGGGTAGTTCAATTGTTGGACAATCTTGGCATAAACAGTTTTCTCTAACTCATTATAGGCTATATATAAAATTAGAGAAAGGGAAAGTCCAAGACTTAGGGGTAGCTCAACCATTAGAGATTCTTGGCATAAAAGGTTTTCTAGCAAGTATTCTAGGAAAATCTCTTCATATAAAATTGGAGAAAGGGAAATTCCAAGACTTAGGGGTAGCTCAACCATTAGAGAGTATTGGCAGAAAAGGTTTTCTCTAATTTATTCTAGGAAAAGCTCTTTAAAAAATATTGGAGAGAGGAAAAGTCCGACAATTAGGGGTAGTTCAACCATTAGCTAGTCTTGGCATAAATGATTTTCTCTAAGCTATTCTAGGAAACATTCTTGAAATAAAATTGGAGAAAGGGAAATTCCAAGACTTAGGGGTACTTCAACCATGAGAGAGTCTTGGCATAAAAGGTTTTCTCTATCTTATTTTAGGAAAACATCTTTAAATAAATTTGGAGAAATGGAAAATCTAAAGCTTGGGGGTAGTTCAACCATTAGAGAGTGCTTTGCATAAAAGGTTTTCTCTAAGTTATTCTAGGAAATTTTCTTTATCTAAAATTGGAGAAAGGTAACTTCGAAGACATAGGGGTAGTTCAACCATTAGAGACTCTTGACATAAACGTTTTCCTCTAATTTATTCTAGAAAAAATCTTCAAATAAAATTGGAGAAAGGGAAATTCCAAGACTCAGGGGTAGTTCAACCATTAGAGATTTTTGGCATGAAAGGTTTTCTTTATGAAATTCTAGGAAAATTTATTTATATAAAATTGGAGAAAGGGAAAGTTCAAGACTTAGGGGTAGTTCAACCTTTGGAGAGTCTTGGTATAAAACGTTTTCTCTAAGTTATTCTAGGAAAAATTCTTTATATAAAATTGGAGAAAGGGGTAGTTCAACCATTAGAGAGTCTTGGCATAAAAGGTTTTCTCTACGTTATTCTAGGAAAAATCCCTTTATATAAAATTAGACAAAGGCAAATTCCAAGACTTAGAGGTAGTTCAACCATTAGAGAGTCTTGGCATAAAAGGTTTTCTCTAAGTTATTCTAGGAAAAAATATTTAAATAAAATTCGAGAGAGGGAAAGTTCAACAATTAAGGGTAGTTAAACCATTAGAAAGTCTTGGCATAAAAGATTTTCTCTAAGTTATTCTAGGAAAAATTCTTTACATAGAACTAGAGAAGGGGAAAGTATGAGACTTAGGGATAGCTCAACGATTAGAGAGTCTTGGCATAAAAGGTCTTCTCTAAGTTATTCTAGGAAAATCGCTTTATAAAATTGGAGAAAGGGAAAGTCTTGGCATAAAAAGTTTTCTCTACGATATTCTAGGAAAAATCTCTTTATACAGAATTGTAGAAATGGACACAAACAATGTAAGAGTCTAATGGAAGCCAGTTCTTGTAATTTACTCCATACCTAGAATTGTAGAAATGGACACAAACAATGTAAGAGTCTAATGGAAGCCAGTTCTTGTAATTTACTCCATACCTGTGCAAGCCAAGGATTCATCAAGCTTGAGCATTGATTCCCTAGCCCTCCAAGGTTTTTACAAGAATTTTCTACACTCAAATCAAACCTCAAACAAGGGTTTTGGACCTATTTTTAACAAGGGTAGCAAGTCAAACGACACATCAAGGAGTCATTTTCCAAGTGCTGATGTCAACCATTTCCAAAAAATATTGGAAGGAATTTTTTTATATGGGATCCTCTAGTGATTCAAGACATTTTCAATAGGCTTGTAAAGCTTGAAAGTTACATGAGTAACTTGATTGTAGAATCTATCTGCATTATTTATCCCTATGCTAAAAAGCCCTATATTGAAAAGTGGTTTTAATTCTCAATGGTGATCATATCTTGATTTTTGTTTTTTTTTCTAATGTATAATGTGGCTGATTTAGGGGTAGAGCCATAAAATGATAGAGATAGTTAGATCAAACATTTTCATGAACTCGTGGCAATCTACAATGGAAACTACAAAATCTGAGGTTCTTAGTCTACAATGGACTAAGAACTCCAAGCAATCTACAATGGAAACTACAAAACGTGAGGTTCTTAGTCTACGTAATTTTCAAGTGAATGTTTTTGTGTATACATGTGTTGTCTAAATTTTTGCGACCACTTTGGCTCCCCTTGCCTCGAAACTATACTCTACCTCCTGCATGATTTTGATGTTCACCTTGGTCTTGGTTATTGTTCCCTCTTCCACTTCCAAAACCTCTACTTATGCCTCTTCCTTTGCCATAGTAGAATAGCTACTTAGAACTATGTTTTCCTTGCGAGTTAGAGTCCTCACCAAGATTCTTTTCTTCAATTATCATCATGGATACCAAGTAAGTGAAATTTAGAATATTTTCCTTGGTCTGAATAGAAGTTTTGAATTGCTTATATGCAGCTCCTAAAACCACAAAGGCACAGTTTCACTTTATCATCATCATCTACATTCATGCCAATAGATGCAAGTGATATTGGTGCAATTAAACCCAAGCCCACATACTTGTTTAACCAGCTTATGCTTAAATCATTGGCATTACCTATGGAAGGATTCATATAATCAACCTCTTGTAAAAGTACTTTTCATTTATCCTTTTAAAACTAGATTACACCCACTAGGATTTAGGAAGCTCTAAATCACATATCACTTGGTTGTTGAGCAATGAGAGAATCTATCATATATGTTAGCATTCACCTTTTAGGTAGAAGTTTGAATTTGAATTCAAGCTTTGGCTCCAAGTTCAACTATAAGAAGAGGATCAAGAAGACCCGCGTGTATCTCGAGCCCATGAGATCACTTTGAGTGAGTTTTATTGTGAAGCGAGAGCTCATCTCATAGCTCATCCACCTCTCACACATTGAGCAATGTATAATTGCCAATGACATTGTATTTGTACATGTTTAATACATATATGATCATTATATTCTCATTTTTCTTCTCTGTTAGTAGTCCATCAGAATAGTGATTTTCTCAAAGCTTGTTCTCAGTGTGTAGTAGATCATTTGCCATGATTTAAATCAAGAGAGAATCAGCATACTTTCTATTATAATCCTATTGGTGTGTCGCGATAGGTCACTGTGTCGCGATAGACTGGTGTGTCGTGATAGGTCGGTGTGTCATGATAAACTGGTGTGTCGCAATCGATCGGTGTGTCGCGATAGACTGGTGTGTTGTGATAGACTGGTGTGTCACGATAGGTCAGAATATGGTGAATTCTAGTGATCAAGCTAGTGATCCTGGAAGCTCTCAGCCTGCGCTATGTCGTGTTGCACTCAGAATCGTGATAGGGTCGATTTTTTGGTGTGTCACAATAGCTCAAGGTCGATGTCTCGGGGTTGCGCAGACAAATTCCATACCTAAAGAGCTTGCTGGGGATGGTGATACTGCTCAAACCTCTAAGAATCATGCAAGAAACACACAAAAATAGCAAAGCACTCTCGCTCTCTCTCAAACTCTCACTATGCAAATGAGGTGAATGAAATGGGAGTGGCAATATGAAAGGACGATGGAGATGGTGTGGAGCAGTGTGTTGCGATAGACTGGTGTGTTGCGATAGACTGGTGTGTCACGATAGGTCAAAATATGGTGAATTCTAGTGATCAAGCTAGTGATCTTGGAAGCTCTCAGCCTGCACTGTGTCGTGGTGCACTCAGAATCGTGCTAGGGTCGACTTTTTGGTGTGTCACGATAGCTCAAGGTCTACATCTTGAGGCTTGCGCAGACAAATTCTGTACCTGTAGAGCTTGCTGGGGATGGTGATGCTGTTGAAACCTGCAAGAATCATGCAAGAAACACACAAAAATAGCAAAGCACTCTCGCTCTCTCTCAAAATCTCACTATGCAAATGAGGTGAATGAAATGGGAGTGGGAATATGAAAGGAAGATGGAGATGGTGTGGAGCAGAGATGGAGATCAAGATGGAGATGAAGATGAAAAAAAAAATAGTGAAAAAATAAGAAATAACCTACTACTTACCTTTCCAATGCACCCTCTCTACCTCTTATCATCACACGCTCGTCCTCAGAGCTCGGTCCCCAGCAACGGCACCAAAATTTGGTGTAGTTCAGTGATGAGTAGCACCTCCTTTAATGTCAATCCGGGAAGACGTGAGGATGGTATGAAGACCTCGAACAAGTGATGGCACAAGTGTGTGAGTGAGAAGCACACAAACATGCACACACATACACACAACACGCACGCACACAAGGCAAGAACAAAGAGAGAGAGACAATGGAATCACTTCTATTGCAAAAGAGTTATTATACAAGTTCAAATCTACAACAAGCTAACCCCCAAAATGAGCTCTCTAGCTCTTTTTATAGTTTTTGACTAGCTTTGGCCCTGTTCAAACCTAGTGTCCAGCTTTGTTAAAAATTAGGTTCTAGGGCCTATTTGAGGGCTCAAATGGAGTCTAAAAAATATAAAAATTGGTACATAGGTACTTCTAATGCTCCTCAAGCTCAAGGACTCCTTGGCTTGCAAAAAATGGAGCTAGAAAAACTAAAAATGGTCTCTACAATGGTTTTTAGTGATGAGAATCACTTTTCAACTAATTTGAGGATTGAAAAAATTTGATTGGTTGCCTCAGTGCTAGATCTGCCTGTATATTTGTACTTGCTTCTTTCAAGATGATGCCAACACTGTGCATAACCCTTTGTAACAAGCCTAGCCTTATACATGTCAACTGTACAACCGTTTTATGCTTCAGCTTGTATACCCACTTAGTGCCAATGGCCTTCTTGCTAGGAGGCAAGTCACATAAAGACCAAGTACCATTCTTCATTATAGCATCATATTCAAATTGCATAGCAGCCATCCAATTTTCTGAATTTTGTGCTTCATTAAATGAAACAGGCTCATTCTCATCACAAAGACTAGATGCATCCATAGCATAGCAATCTGATGCAAAAGAGGCATTGTGAGAGCCTAAACAAGTATGATATGATAGAGGTGCATCACACCTCGCCACCTCCATGAGTGACATGTTCTTTCATTTAGCAACACCATTCTGTTGAGGTGTATATGGCACTATACATTGGTTTTTTATCCCACGTTCAGCCAGAAATGCATTAAAATTAGAAGACATATATTCTCCCCCTCTATCAGAACGGAGGGTGCCCATTTTACATGCTGACAGATTTTCAACCAAAACCAAAAACTGTTTGAAGCACATGAACACTTCGGACTTTGCCTTCAATGGATATACCTATGCATGCCTAGAAAAATCATCAATGAAAGTCATGAAGTAAAGATAATTTTTGAAAGAAGCTGTCTACATAGGACCACAGACATCACTATGTACAAGCTGCAATTTCTGAGTAGCCCCAACTGAACCATCTTTTGGAAATGAGGAACACTACATTTTGCCCAAAATACAGCCTTCACAAACATGTTTTCTAGGTGCCTCAATTTTGGGCAAAGAGGACACCATTTCAGATTTCTGCAGGCATAGCAAACTAGCAAAATTCAGATGACCAAAGCACTGCACATGCCGAATCATTCACAGATCTTTCATAGTCTATGAGCTCATACAGCCCATGACATAAAATGCCAGAAGCAATAATCACATCGCCATTTGATAGATCATGAGTTGTACACCTGTCATCAACAAATTTCACAACCAAGCCAATCTTGGCTAATGCGGAAACTAATAACAGGTTCTTCTTGATCCCTGGCACAAATAAAGCATCTGACAAAGTGAAAGAACTACCATCAATAATAGTCAAAATGATCTTACCAACTCCCGTAACAAGATAAGAGGAGTTGTTGGCACATGTAACAGTATTCCCTGTAGGGGCAGGCTCGAGTGAAGAGAACAAACTGCATTGTGAGGTAACATGTTTGGTTGCCCCACTGTCAAAATACTGGCAAACATCTCTGTCTACTGCAAACATGCACTACTCATGAGAAGATGGGTCAAAACTGCAGATAGTAGTAAACGCCCATTCTTCTTCCTCCACAAGATTAGTAGAATCTATTTTTGGTGTAGAGGCTTCTACAACAACCATTCCAGCCTCTTTCTTCTTTGCCTCTTTAGCAGCCAATTTTGGACAGTTCTTTATGATATGATCATTCCCTTTACAGTACTTGCAAAATAGTTTCTTCTTTTCTGATTTTTTCTCATCTTTATCTTGGTTCTTCGAATGTGCAGCATTTGTGGATTTCTGCTTACTAGTAGATGAGCTCCATTCCCCTTTGCCCTTCTGACTAGCCAGGAAAGCTTGATTTGCAACATGCATAATGGACCTGTTCTGCCTATCCTGCAATAGAACAAAGACTAACTCCTCAAATGACAAGTAATTTGGATTGCCTTTCATCATCAACCAAATTGTAGAAGCAAAACTCTGATATGAATCAGGAAGACCATTCAGAATGGTCTGCACAAGTGAGCTATCTGGTATAACCTCATCAGTAGAAATCAATTGTTCCTTCAAGTCTTTGATCTTTGTTAGAAAATTGTCCATAGAATCACCTTCATTCATGTGTTCACTCTCCAACTGTTTTCGGAGGTAAGCAACACGAGCCTCATTCCTAGCTTGGTACAATGTGGTAAGTGTACCCCGAGCATCCTTAGCTATTCTGCAAGAGCAAATGTGAGGAAATGGCACGTTTGATAGACAAAGCTATCAATGCATGTGCATGGGCATCTCTGCCATCCCAATGAATTTTCTCTATAGTAGGTGCAGCAGAAACGGCAGCACGAACAGGAATATGCAGAATATCATCATCTTCGACACCTTCTGCATCAGCTTCTGTACTTGTAGTTGTAATAGTTGCAGGTGTGATAAGACGTTTTTCAACACCCTGCACAATGTTCCACAGTCCTTTTGCAACCAATACATGTCGCATCATATAAGCCCATAATGGGTAGTTGGTACCATCCAACTTATCCTCAATAGCCAACATACGGAATACATCACCGCTTTCAGCCATGGCCGGTGACTAAAATACCTTGATGCAGAAAATTGACCGTATCTCAAAAAGTTGAACAGAACTGCTGATACGAATTCTCTTACACCTATAGCAGACTTTGAGACGCTTATACTAGCAAATAGAAACTGGTATATACCTTTGGCACAAAAAGACAAAATAGTCTACACAAGCACTGCGATAGTGCGTTCAGAGGCTGAAACGAGCTCAAATTGCTATTTCGGCACCACATAGCAAAGTTGTTTTGATCTCAAAAACATGTTGAGTATGCTCACCAAAATTCATGTGATTTTGAGACTGCAAACGGAGGAGTGTCGATGGCACCCTAGATGAAGCGACAACCTGCTCTGATACCAATTGTTGGAGTTAGACGTCTACGGAAGCACGCGAACAGCACAAGGAAGAAGAAGAAGCTTGGAGCACAACACACAATACTGAATATATTACTAGAGAATGTACAAAGATAAGTAGCCCATCAGGGCAATAGGCGTATATACAAGCCAAGGGAAGAAACCTCCTAAGGAGGGAAAAAAGTGCCCCGGCGGTCCTAGTGTGTTCACACACATCACGACCTAAATATATCAACATGAACTACCTCCTAATTCTTGGACCTTCCCTTTCTCCGGTTTTATATAAAGAAATTTTCCTGGAATAACTTAAAGGAAAACTTTTATGCCAAGACTTTCTAATGGTTGAACTATGCTTACTCTTGGAATTACCCTTTACCCAATTTAATATAAATATTTTTCCCTGAAATCACTTAGAGAAAACCTTTTATGCCAGGACTCTCTAATTGTTGAACTACACCTAAGCCTTTGAATTTTCCTTTCTCTAATTCAATATAAAGAATTTTTCATGGAATAACTTAGAGAAAACCTTTTATGCCAATACTCTCTAATGGTTGAACTACCCCTAAGTCAATTTTTGATAAATAAGTTTTCCTAGAATAACTTAGAGAAGACCTTTTATGCCAAGACTATCTAATGGTTGAGCTACCCCTAAGTCGTGGACTTTCATTTTATCCAATTTTATTTAAAGAACTTTTCCTAGATTAACTTAGAGAAAACTTTTATGTCAATATTCTCTAATGGTTGAACTACCCCTAAGTCTTGGACTTTTCCTTTCTCCAATTTTATTTAAAGAGGATGGTTGCTATGGTTGAAAAGATGATAGCAAAGTGGATGGTGAAATTGAGTAACTAGCAAGAATCCCAAATGCTCTTCAAAAACTCGTAGGTTCTTTCTCATATGGTTGCATCAATGCAAAACCATGAGCTTAACACCCTTCTTTTTTCTACAATAAAGTCTTGCTCAAGGGCTCTAATAAGATTCCTGCTACTAGAAAACATGGAACAACATTCGCAAAATCTCCATCTCAACTTGGATGAGAAATGGGTAGTGAGGACTCAAAAAAATGATTCCATTTGGTTCCCCATCCAAGGGATCCCCTCTATGAGAAAATAAGATGTATCTATAGCTAAACATAATAAATATTAAAGGCATTCGACATTGGAAGCATCTACAAAATTATGATAGTAGTCAACTGATTAGGTATGTAGATTTGGATATTAGCCTCAAACTTGATTGCAAGGACTTGTGCATTATTAAAAGAACAATCAAAGCTTTAGGAAGGTAGGACATGAGATTTTTGTAGTTTTAAATTCATTCCCATAGCAAATGCCTCATGTGGGACAATGGCATCAAGTTGGAAGATATTCATAGATGCAAGAGAAATTGACTTGTCTCTCTTTCTTAATTAGCGATGGAGTTTGAATTGGTCATGTCTCTGATGGTAAGTAAAATTTGCGGCATTGTAGCACCCACTAACTGAAAACAGGAAGGCATATGGACCAATTAAAGGTCCCAGATGATGCTTGTATTTCTTTCTATCATATAGAAGATGCATTTCTAAAGAGGAATATCTAGGGCACCTTTACTTCACATGTGCCAACAGCAACAAAATTTGGTGCACATTGCAAAGATTAGTTAAGTAACATTCTAAAATCTACTACTAGAAAGCTATCCTTGTTGATGCAATGTGATCAAAAGTGAAGTCACTTGGAAAAAATGGAAGGAATAGTTTGACAAACTTCGGGTGAAACTTAATGGCTTAGCATAGAATTTCATCCAACATGCAAGGGAGGCTCTTATTGTGATTAGAAATGCACATGTATCAAAAATATATTTTAATGGTAATCAAGAGACACAAAGCATATTGTAATGGTAATCCTTTAAGACATAAACATGATCTTGAATTTTCATTGATTTCTATCTTGAAGAGGTTCAAAATTTTAGTTAGATTAGCTATGTGGGATATCCAAGATAAATAAGTCTTGCAAGTTTAACAAAATATTCAAAGCTCAAGTAATTTTGATGCATTCAAGAATCAAGATCACGATGGATAAAACTCAAAAAGAGGTTTCTTGTGAATGATAATTGAAAGAAAATATACTTGCCATGAAGTTGTTGTTAGATCTTTATTATCTTCTTTCAATTCATGAAGATTAGAGTTTCATTACTTATAACCAACTATCTTTGTAACTTATATAATCTAACAACTTATCATTGAGACTATCTTGTGTAATTAACTCTCTATGAATACCTCAAAACTTTTCAGTACTTGCTTGGACAATACGTATAATTAGAAGTTCTAACATATATACTAGTTGAGAGTAAAATTCAC
>CM035442.1:120664078-120736578 GCA_020310875.1 Ceratopteris richardii
GTAACATCCTTTGACACAAGGAATTGCTTTGTGGATGGACTCCACAACCTGCATCCCAATTGCTTGGCATCATAACCAATGAGCATATATTTTTCAGCCTTTGGTTCTAATTTATTCCTTAATTGAGAAGGAACACTTTGCAATGATCCAATGTAGGTCTCTTACCCCAACAAGCTTCATATGGTGTCAAACCCTGCAAAGCTTTACATGGTAGCCTATTAACCAAGTATATGGCTATATTTACAACCTCAACCCATAAATAGTTAGGGCAATTCTTCTCTTTCAACATTGACCTTGCAAATTCAACAAGAGTTCTATTTCTCCTTTTTGCTATACCATTTTGTTGAGGAGAGTACCTGCAAGTAACTTCTCTCTTTATTCTTGCATTCCACAAATAATCATTGAGTTCATTTGAAAAATACTCTCCCCCTCCATCTAACCTCAATCCCTTCAATTTTTGTCCTGTAACCCTTTCTGCATATACATTATAGTGTTTAAATCTGCTAGACAATTTTGATTTATCTTTTATCACGTAAATAGTGATCCACCTGGTAGCATCATCAACATAAATGACATAGTATCTTGAACCATTTATGCTAAAGTCTTTTGAACGACCCCACACATCTATATGTACCAATTCAAGTCTTTCTGAATACATGAAAACTTGTTTGTTATATGATTGCTTATGAGCCTTACCTAATTGACATGTTTCACATATGTATGTCATGTGTTGACCTGCAACATTACATAATCCAAGTACTGAACCATTATTAATCATCTCTTTGATGCCTCTTTCATTGAAGTGTGCAAGCCTTTTGTGCCAAGGATCGAACTCAGATATCTTTTGCTCTCCATATGTGAACAAGGCATGTCCAACATTACCTTGTACCTTCAATGTGAAAAGCCTTCCTTCTTTCTTTCTTGTAACAATTTGCTTATACCCTTGATTAGGGTCTTCAACATAAACTCCATCATTAATGAAACTCACCTCATATCCTTTTTCCACAATTTGTCCTACACTAATCAAATTCTTTGGAATTGTAGGAACATACAAAACCTTACTCAAAAGAGTACTTCCATCTTTGGCCTTCACTAATCCAATAGACTTCACCTTGTTCTTTGTATTGTCACCTATTTGAACTCTATGATTCATCACTTTATTCTCCAAATCAATCATTAAAGCAATGTTACCACTCAGATGATTGATGCATCTTGAATCAATGTAAAATGCTTTTTGGTCTTCACTTGGAACTTCACATGTTGCATTCATGATTAGAGTTGAATCTTCCTTCCAATCTAATGTATAATTATAGTAGCTATTGTTGTAGGACTGACCTTGAAAGTTTCTTCCACCATTTCTTCCAAAGAAGCCTCTACTACCTCTACCTCTGAAACTTCCTCTTTGATTCCTTCCACCTCTTCCTCTTTGATTATAATTCTAATTAAAGTTGCTAATACTTTGGTTGTTATCCAACATTAATGAGCTAGATGATTAGTCTTACCACATATCCAACAAGCTTTGACATAATCCTTGTTGTTTCTGCCTCTTCCTCTACTTCTGCCACTTCCTCTTCCTCTTAGAAAGTTTGCTTGGCTTGGAGTACCTTCATCTTCAATTGATTGTTGCTTTCCTTTGCTAGCCTTCTTCTTATCCTTGGAATACATTGCCTGACATGCACTCTTATCAATATCTCCTTTGGTATCATGCTCAAAAGTTAGCATATGTCCTAACAATTAATTCAAATCAGGAGTGAAATGATCTAATGAAAGTTCAGTTGACAAGATGAAAGGCTTCCACTTCTCATCTCCTCTTAGACCTATGAGAATTTGTCTTACCAATTTATCTTCTTCAATTTCTTCATCAATTGCACCTAAAGAATGAGCAATGTCTTTCATCTTTGTCACATAATCAGATATTGATTGTGAGGCTTTCTTCTTGAATGTGGTGAATCCAGCCCATAGTGATGCCTTCTTGATTTTTTTTATTTTGAAAATGCTCCTCGAAAGAATTCCATATATCACTTGCACTTTCAAGTCCTCTAATGTGAGGAAGCAAGTAATCATTCACTACCATATAGATAATGCTCCTTGTTTGAGCATCCTTCTTCATCCAAACCTTTAAGTCTTCAAGTTCCTCCCTAGTGGGAACACTAGGATCTTTGATTTTTGGCTTTTCTTCTTCTCTTGTAATATATCCTATCAAATCTTTGCTCATAAGATGAGCTTCCATCCTCATAGACCAAGCTAGATAGTTCTCTCTATCCAACTTCTCAATTTGGAAACTATCTCCCATTCTTTCTTCACCTAGACTAACAAATCTTCAATCTTATGAGTGAAGGATGTACCTTTACTTAGAAATTTACTCCTTCTAATCCTTTTGATTGCTCTCGTGTGTCTCCCTTCAGCTTTTCCTTCACATTGTGTCCTTTTCAATCTTCAAATGTTGAATTTTGTTTGTCTGGAATAGTCGGGGTCTTCCTTTCCTTCAACTTTGACCAAATCTGCTCTGATACCACTGATGGAGAAGATTAATCTCCAAAAGAAAAACTATTCTTGAATTTTGAACACCCCTATATCAAGCATAACTCAAAACTTTCTTCAATTTCGGAAAACCTTTTCTAAATTATGAACAATCAAAACTTATGTGAGTTATGACTATAATCATAAAAGTCTACTTCACAAAATGCATTCATTGACTTATGAAAGGATTAAAGTTTCTTATGAAACTTTGACACAATACTCCAGTAATATTGGTGCAACTATTCCAAGTAAGAATTCTTCAAAAGAATTCACAAAACTTCAGATTTACTTCAATAAGTAAACCTATGTCTGAAACAAGCTCTCTTTGCAAGTGACTTTTACATATGCAACTTTAAATGCATGGTTCTTATTGATATATTTAGGTAGTGATGTGTGTGAACACACTAGGACCGCCCGGGCACTTTTTTCCCTTTTTAGGAGGTTTTTCCCCCCAGCTTGTATATACGCCTATTGCCCTAATGGGCTACTCATCTTTGTATATTCTATAGTAATACATTCAGTATTGTGTTGAGCTCCAACCTTCTTCTTCTTCCTTGTGTTGTTCGCGTGCTTCCGTAGATATCTAACTCCAACAATTGGTATCAGAGCAAGTTGTTGCTTCATCTAGGGCGTTGTCGACACCTCTCCAATTGCAGTCTCAGAATCGCACGAATTTTGGTGGGCATACTCAACGCGATTTCGAGATCAAAACAGCTTTGCTGTGTGGTGCCAAAATCACAATCTGAGCTTGTTTCGGCCTCCGAACGCACTATCACAACACCTGTGCAGGCTATTTCATCTTTTTGTGCCAAAGGTATATACTAGTTTTGGTTTGCAGGTATAAGCGTCTCGAATTCTACTACAGGTTTAGCAAAATTCATCTGGGCAGTTGTGTTCAACTTTTTGAGATACAGTGAATTTTCTGCATCAAGGTATTTTAGTCATCGGCCATGGCTGAAAGCAGTGATGTATTTTGTATGTTGGCAGTTGAGGATAAGTTGGATGGTACCAACTACCTATTGTGGGCTTATATGATGCGACATGTATTGGTTGCAAAAGGACTATGGAACATTGTGCACGGTGTTGAAAAATGTCCTATCACACCTGCAATTGTTACAACTATAGGTACTGAAGCTGATGCAGAAGGTGTCGAAGATGATGATATTCTGCATATTCCTATTCGTGATGCAGTTTCTGCTGCTCCTACTGTAGAGCAAATTTGTTGGGATGGCAGAGATGCCCAGGCACATGCATTGATAGCTTTGTCTATCAGACATGCCATTATTCCTCACATTCACTCCTGTAAAATAGCTAAGGATGCTTGGGATACGCTTACCACATTGTACCAAGCTAGGAATGAGGCTAGTGTTGCTTACCTCCGAAAACAATTGGAGAGTGAGCACATGAATGAAGGTGATTCTATGCACAGTTTTCTAACAAAGATCAAAGACTTGAAGGAACAATTGATTTCTACTGATGAAGTTATACCAGATAGCTCACTCATGGAGACCGTTCTGAATGGTCTTCCTAATTCATATCAGAGTTTTGCTTCTACTCTTCGGTTCATATCGCCTTGTCATTTGAGGAGTTAGTCTCTATTCTGTTGCAGGAAGATCACTCCGGGCAGAACAGGTCCATTATGCGTGTTGCAGATCAAGCTTTCCTAGCTAGTCAGAAGGGCAAAGGAAAATGAAGCCCTTCAATTAGTAAGCAAAAATCTGCTAATTTTGCACAATTGAACAGGGAAGACAAAGATGAAAAGAAATGAGAAAAGCAGAAAATGTTTTGCAAGTACTATAAAGGAAATGATCATATCATAAAGAAATGTCCAAAACTAGCTGCTAAACAGGCAAAGAAGAAAGAGGATGGAATGGTTGTTGTAGAGGCCTCTACACTAAAAACAGAGTCTGCTAATCTTGTGCAGGAAGAAGAATAGGCATTTACTACTGTTTGGAGTTTTGACCCATCTTCTCATGAGTAGTGCATGTCTGCAGTAGAGTCAGATGTTTAGTACTTTGATAGTGGGGCGACCAAACTTATTACCTTGCAGTGTAGTTTCTTCTCTTCACTCGAGCCTGCCCCTACAGGGAATACTGTTACATGCATTAACAACTCCTCTTATCCTATTATGGGAGTTGGTAAGATCATTTTGACTACTGTTGATGGTTGTTCTTTCACTTTGTCAGATGCTTTGTTTGTGCCAGGGTTCAAGAAAAATTTGTTATCAGTTTTTGCATTAGCCAAGATTGGCTTGGTTGTGAAATTTGTTGATGATAGATGTACAGTCCATGATCTGTCAAATGGCGACATGATTATTGCTTCTGGCATTTTATGTCCTGGGTTGTATAAGCTCATAGACTATGAAATATCTATAAATGATTCGGCATGTGCAGTACATGATTCTCACGCTATGCTAGATGCAAAGCTTTGGCATGCAGGCTTTGGTCATCTGAATTGCTACACCTGCAAAAATCTGAAATGGTGTCCTCTTTGCCCAAACTTGAGGCACTTGGAAAACATGTTTGTGAAGGCTGTATTTTGGGCAAAATGCAGCATTCCTCCTTTTTGAAAGATGGTTCAGTTCGGGCTACTCAGAAATTGTACCTTGTACATAGTGATGTTTGTGGTCCTATGTAGACACCTTCTTTTGGAAATTATCTTTACTTCGTGACTTTCATCGATGATTTTTCCAGGCATGCACGGGTATATCCATTGAAGGCAAAGTCCGAAGTGTTCATGTGCTTCAAACAATTTTTGGTTTTGTCTGAAAATATGTCAGCATGTAAAATGGACACCCTCCATTCTGATTGGGGGGGAATATATGTCTTTTGATTTTAATGCATTTCTGGCTGAACATGGGATAAACACCAGTGTATAGTGCCATATACACCTCAACAGAATGGAGTTGTTGAACAAAAGAACAGGTCACTCATGGAGATGGTGAAGTGTATGGTCAAAAGTTAGGCTTTACCACATAGTTTCTGGCTTGAGGCAGTCATGTGTGTAGCATATGTACTTAACAGGTATCCCACTAAAGCACTACAGTATATCACGAAGAAAGGTTAAATTAGTTGTGATTAGAAATTGACCCAGATCATGCACCCTAGGGCATTGCATCCTTGATAGAAGGAAAGGACAATTAGGGAATTGGTTACTCAAAATGAGGCCGCAAAATGAGGGGAGCTGATATAGAAAGAAGAAGCCATGGAAGATCTCACACATGCTACATCATTACATGCGATAAGGACAATCAAAAAAGGATAAAAGGGGAAGGAATAGTAAAGTGTAACATCACAGTCCAAATATGTCAATCCCAAGGGATGGGCGTGATAAGCATAGATCATCAGGCAAGGGCAACAAAGGAAAAGGATGCAATAGTTATGGTTAGAGAATATCTCCCTAGGGCCTAACCAAGACACAAACAAGGAAGAAAAATAGCCCACATGAGTGAACAAATGATTGACAAGAGCTAGAAGGGTCAAGATCGATCATCTAATGGAGTTTCAACCAATCTAGCAAGATGCAAACTATCAGAATAGAGCATGTATTTCTCCAAAACTAGATGGAGGAAGTAGGAAGTTGCAACAGATGATAGATGGATTATGGAAAGTTTTCACAAATTGGCAAACATTCCTCAAGTCCAGGAAAAGTTTCAAAAATATTCTTGGATGGCAATATGAGAAGCGAGAAGCACACTTTATTACGCTAAAGGATGAGCCTTTACCTCTTGTAAACGTATCCAAGCTCAAGGTATACCACACCTAGATTAAGGAAAAAATATCATTGTACATATCCCAAATTTTGTTAAATATAGAATCCGAAAAACCTATCAATCTCCTTGTTTTTCTCCTTAGGTCTATAGTAGAATCTCTCTTCACACCTCTTTTTTGTCACGAGGAAGGAGATAAGGAAGAGAGCTCACACACACACTCTCACTCTCAAGGAGAAGCACACACATAGATTGAGGCAAGGAAGAATAATCTTCTTCTTCTTCTTCTATTACATAAAAGGAATGTACAAGAATGACCTAAAAACAAGAATACAACAAGTGCAACATATAAAGATCAGTACATAAGGAAAAACCTAATGTCCGCGAATGAGTGAGCTGGCAAGAAACAAATGTGCCATCACTCTCGATAGATAAATCTAATAAAGCTCAATGAAGTATCCCTGACATATACCGGCGTGACCACTATACATGTTAGAGAAACGAAAAACTGGTACGTGTCATCCTAGATCATCACATGCTGAGCTTGATATCTCAACACTCCCCCTCAAGCTCAACGCCATATTCTGTAATCCAAGCATCTCGTGAAACTTCTTCAACTTCTCAGCTCCAAGTTCTTTGGTGAAAATATCAGCAACCTGCTCATCTGTTCTCACATAAACAAGATCAATATCACTTGCTAATACCTTCTCTCTGATGAAGTAATAATGTACCTCGATATGCTTTTTTCTAGCATGGAAAACAGGGTTCCGTGCTAATTGTATGCTGCTAAGATTATCACAATAGATAGTGATAGGCTTTTTCACTTCCACACCTAAATTTGCAAGTAACATCTCCAGCCATGATGCCTCACATGCTGCCATTGCAGCACCTCTATACTCAGCCTCTGTACTCGACAAAGCAACAGTGGGTTGCTTCTTAATGCTCCATGTAATAGCTGCACCTCCAAGTGAGAAAAGAAAGCCACTAGTAGATCTTCTATTTGGAGTACTACCAGCCCAATCTGCATCGGTGTATCCATGAACCTGCAAATCTACACCAGCTTCATAAATAATGCATAATCCAAAGTAGCACTCACATAACGTAGAGTGCGCCTCAGAGCATCCAAATGTGGCTTCCTAGGAACCTGCATAAACTGACTTTCAAGTCCAACAGTATAGCTTAAATTAGGCCTTGTAATTGTAAGATATATAAGACTTCCCACAATTTTCCTGTACATAGTAGTATTTTCCAATGCTTCACCTAATGTAGTATCCAACTTCAAATTTTGATCTAATGGCATAGAAATTGGCTTACAACCTGCCATACCATACTTTTGCAGCATATTCAAGGCATATTGCCTTTGGGACATCCATATACCTATTTCTGTATGTATAAACTCAATGCCCAAGAAATAGCACAGCACACCAAGATCTTTCATGTCAAATTCCTGCATAAGAAGTTGTTTTACCTCTTTGATGCTTTCTTCATTATCGCCACCTACAATCAAGTCATCAACATAAATGGTCACAATCGTGATGCCATCATCAGCCTTCCTTGCATATAGTGAATGATCTGCATCACACATAGAAAACCCAATGCTAGTTAAGTAATCAGCAATCCTTTGCATGCCATGCACGCGGAGCCTGCTTCAGCCCATACAAAGCCTTTTGCAACCTGCAAACATATGCTGGATGCTTTGAATCTTCATATCCTTGTGGTTGGTCCATATATACTTGTTCCTGTAACTCACCATGTAGGAAAGCATTCTTCACATCCATCTGATGCAAAGACCATTCTTTTGTTGTAGCTAATGCAACAAGTGTCCTAACAGTAGACATTTTAGCTATAGGGCTGAATGTTTCCTCATAATCAATGCCATATGTCTGTGCATATCCTTTAGCTACCAATCGTGCTTTATACCTACTTATGCTACCATCAGCATTATGCTTTACCTTGTAAACCCATTTACAACCTATGGGTTTCTTTCCTTGCGACAAAGGAACGAGCTTCCATGTATCATTTCCATAAAGTGCAACCATCTCCTCATCCATAGCTTTTTCCCAATCTACAATTCCAATTGCATCTTCAAAGCAAGAAGGTTCAGCATCTTGTATTACCTTTGTCATGTAGGCATGATGACAAGCCATGTAACTATCATATGCCAATCGTTGCACTGAATTCCTCATCCTCCCAGATCTTCTTGGTCTTGGGTCACTTCCCCTTGTATCATTTGCATGTGCCCTTCTTACTCTTGGAGTCTTCACAAAGGCAATCCAAATTCCTCATCAAGACTCTTTTTTGAACCACTTGAATCTACATCAACATCTTCAGAACCTGTACATGTGTTATGACCAGTAGAAAGCTTTTCTTTACCTCTCTTGGATGTATTTGATGAATTTGCTAGACTAAAATTTCCACGTAATCTTCCACTCCATGGATTTGAGTTGGAACTATTGTTTGGTGATGCATCTAGTCCACTCAAAACCTAAGATTCTGCACTTGATTTTTCAGCATTTTCTTTGTCATTTGGTTCAAGACTCATTCCTTCTTTGGCATCTGCATAGAAGCTTGACATTTCATCAAATACCACATCTCTGCTCACCTTTACCTGTCGTGTGAGTGGGTTATAACATTTATATCCCTTTTGCTCAAGGGAGTATCCAATGAAGACACACTTTTCTGCTTTTGGATCAAGCTTCGTCCTCAATCCATCTAGGACATGTACATATGCAATACAGCCAAAAACTTTCAGATGTGATAAGTTTGGCTTTTTACCTGTAAACTTCTCTTCAGGTGTAACTTGATGTACAGCAGTAGTCGGAGTTCTGTTCATGATGTATACAGTAGTATGCACAGCTTCTACCCAATAACAATGAGGCATAATCTTCTTAGCCATTAAGGCTCTTGCTATTTCTGCAATATGTCTATTCGTTCAACAAAGCCATTCTGTTGTGGTGTGTACCTGCATGAAAACTGACGCTGAATTCCAT
Source organism: Ceratopteris richardii (assembly GCA_020310875.1). Taxonomy (NCBI): domain Eukaryota; kingdom Viridiplantae; phylum Streptophyta; class Polypodiopsida; order Polypodiales; family Pteridaceae; genus Ceratopteris; species Ceratopteris richardii. The sequence goes on from CM035442.1 coordinate 120,673,298, forward strand.
GATTTTTTAGAAAACTGCTAGACTCATTTGACATGTATTCACCTCCTCCATTAGATCTTAATGTCTGAATGTACTTCCCTGTCTGGTTTTCCACCATAACTTTAAAATTTTGGAAGTGAGTGAACACCTCGCTCTTCTCTTTCATGAAATATACCCATACTTTGCATGTATGGTCATCAATGAAAGTAACATAGAACCTGCAACCACCCATAGACTGGTCTTTGCTAGACCCCAAACATTTGTATGTACTACTTCTAGTACATTCTCACTAACATGCTTGTCATGTGGAAATGATGCTCTTGACTGTTTACCAAATTGACATGCTACACATACCTTTTGCATTTTCACAACTTTGAAATTTGGTAGTCCATGGACAATCTCCTTTGACTGCATCAGTTTCAGCCTTTGCAAGTTTGCATGTCCAATCCGTTTGTGCCATATCTCTATATCTGCAATAACTCCTGCACCTTTTGCAAACATGGTTGCATTCATTTTAGGAATCTTCACATTTAAGGTGAACATTCTACCCACTTTGTTTCCTTTGGCAACCAATTCTCCATCCTGCTTGTACTCTTCTACATATAATCCATCAGCATTGAACCTGACTTGTAATCCCTGGTCAACCATTTGTCCAACAGAAATGAGATTCTTTGTTATATTTGGAACATGCAACACATCAGCAAGATGTTTTACCTTCCCGTACTCCATTGACAATGCTATGTTTCTTGTATGCTCAATAGGATGCGATGTATCATCACTTGTTTCAACATATCCAAGAACTGGCATTTTTTGCTAACTACTAAACCATTCTCCATGACTGGTCATGTGATTTGAAGCACCTAAATAAACATACCATACATTATCATTCGATTTTGAAACACCAGCCACATCGTATTCATCATGTGGTGTTGAACCATGAATAGCTTCTCAGAATCATCTGCACTTTGTGGATGCATAGTTTTTTTGTTGCCTTCTGTTATTTTGATTCTTCAACCTACAATCACGTTCAAAGTGTCCAGGTTTACCACAATTCCAGCATTCTTTACTATCATTACCTGAATCATTTATTTTGAAATTTCTACGACCTCTTTGGCTCCCCTTGCCTCGAAACTGTCCTCTTCCTCCTGCATGATTCTGTTGTTGACCTTGGTCTTGGTAACTGTTTCCTCTTCCACTTCCAAAACCTCTAGCTCTGCCTCTTCCTCTACCAGAGTAGAATACCTGCTCAGAACTAGGCTTTCCTTGGGAGTTTGAATCCTCACCAAGATTCTTTTCTTCAATAATCAACATAGGTATCAGATCAGCAAAATTCAGAATATTTTCCCTGGTCTGTATGGAGGTTTTGAACTTCTTATATGCAGCTCCTAAACCATGAAGGCACACTTCCACCTTATCATCATCATCTACATTCACGCCAATAGATGCAAGTGACTCACATATGCTTTTGATTTTTAGAGTGTAATCACTTACTGACATGCTCTTCTTTTCCAATGTATGCAGCTTGTTCTTGAGTTGCAATTTCCGTGCCTTTGTATTAGTCTCATACAAAGTGACCAAATTGTTTCAAGCCTCTTTTGGAGTCTTGGCATCTTGTATGTGTCCAATCATGCTATCCTGTATGCTAACAGATAGCCAATACATTGCCTTTCGTGCTCCTTGATTCCATTCCTCATATGCTCTTAACTGGTCTGTAGTCTGATTCCTTTCTGGTAATTGTGGAGCATTTTCATTCTCTCCTTCGATGTACTTCTAGTAGCCTTTCCCATCAAGAAATTCATCATTCTAAATCTCCAAGCATGGAAGTTGATCTTGTCCAGCTTATCGCTCATAAGCTGACTCATTCCATTTGTGTTTGTCATTTCTGCAACAATTCACAACACTGCAAAACACTACAAGCAGCACTTCTGCTTGAACACTGTCTCACTATGATGTGATAGTTCAATCTCAAAAAAACACAGTTTTCGTGTATCAACACTACATGGTATTGCTTGAAATTCTGGATCTGGAATATATAAGTGTCGTCGAACACAACGCAAGTTACAGTTTCTAAAACTGACTTGGTTTTTCTATGGACCCCACCTTGCGGGCTTGAAATGGAGGTTGAGATGGCTTCGAAACTTTGACCTTCTACCTTCATGCCGATTTTCGTAGCAAACGGAGGTCGTTTGTGAATCGGGTTCTCTCCATGCCGTGCTGCATACTCTTCACCGTTGCCTTTTCCACAAGCTCTCTACAACCATGCTGGCTCTGATACCATGTCACGAGGAAGGAGATAAGGAAGAGAGCTCACACACATACACTCTCACTCTCAAGGAGAAGCACACACACAGATTGAGGCAAGGAAGAATAATCTTCTTCTTCTTCTTCTATTATATAAAAGGAATATACAAGAATGACCTAAAGATAAGAATACAACAAGTGCAATATATAAAGATCAGTACATAAGGAAAAACCTAATGTCCGCAAATGAGTGAGCTGGCAAGAAACAAATGTGCCATCACTCTTGGTAGATAAATCTAATAAAGCTCAATGAAGTATCCCTGACATATACCGGTGTGACCACTATACATGTCAGAGAAACGAAAAACTAGTACGTGTCATCCTGGATCATCACATGTTGAGCTTGATATCTCAACATTTTTTGGTTCCATACTCTCATTTTGTGTGCTCCAAGGCAGAGCAAACTTTGGAAGTGGGCACTATACATTTGGTGGATGTTCAGGATATCGGTTCACACAGAGAAGATCCCTCTCAAATGAATTCAAGCTATTTCCAGAGTGAGGTCACTCTTAGAAATTGGGAGCCAGCCAATTGAAAGCAAAAGTGGCACCAACTATGAAGAGTTGTGCCTATAGATTCTAGAAGCAATCCCGCCTACGGATTCTAGAAGCAACTAGCCATGAAGAATTGCACGTATAGTTTTAGAAAGCAGGTGTCAATCAACCAAATGAGTGTGGTTCTCAAATTATTATAACATGCCTGGTGAGCATTCCTACTATGTTGAAGCTTTGATGAGAGGAACATTAACTACAACTGACATCCACGCTACCAACTTAAAGTCGCAATCCGTGACACCTTTCTAGGGGCATGAATCCAAGTTCCTGGTAGGATTCACACATGTGAATTAATAGATCAGGGAATCAAAGCCATTATGACCCAGTTTGGCAAGCCAGGCACTACTAGTATAAAAGGAGGCCTTTGGAAGAGGCATGATATATAGAGAGCAGGGGTGGGACACTCACCATATACACAAAGAAGGGGGTATAAAAATAGAGTTACACACATAGACATACTTAGAGTCCACAGAGTGCATGTATTTATAGGAATTTTTTATTACGTCAAAAAGAGTGGTTATATGAGAGCGGTTTTGAAAAGCATGCATGAAACTAAAAGTTGGTGACTTTCGTAGAAATCCTTTCTTTTAATATCAGAAACTGCGGTCTACAATGACCCTTATTCTAACCACTATTTTTCTAAGTATTTCTAACAATATAACCTTCTATGCGGATTTATTTACAAACTAAATTACAAATCGGATTAATTGATGTTCGCCCTAAAGTCAGATTATTGATATCCGCCCTTCATGTTTTCATGCCCTCACGAACGTTCAGCTGCTATATCAAAAACACCAAAACACCTTAATACATTAATAAATTAACACTCCAAAAATGCATTGTTCAACATATTCCATAATGTATAACATGCCCCTCGGTTGAAAAAGCAAGTGACCTCAGTTGATAAAGTAAAATAAACATGGATGGCCAGTCACATGTTCCATCACTGAATGAAAATAAGCATGTTCCATGCTCAAAAAACCATGCATGGAAATGTTCATGGAGGAATTACATTAATGTGTTTGTGTATGATATGCAGAAATTAAGTGGTCATAATGAGGTGTTAATTGTGTTTTATGTATCCATTAACTTTCTTCAATAGAGTGATTTTTGTACTTAACCAAATATTGATGGTATTGACTACCTGCACGTGTAGTAGTGACATCATGATCAATTCTTTTCTCAGGAACCAAGATTTCATAATGTTCTTCAATCAAAGGAGGGTCATCAAGAAGTGGAGTGAGTGGTAAAGTGCCTTTAAATGGTTTAAGTAAACTAATATGAAAAGAGTTATGCATATTCCAATGAGATGGTATATCTAATCTAAATGAATTGTCATTACTTTTTTATATAATGCGAAACGGTCCATAATAGCATGGTGCAAGTGTAATTTTAGGATGGTCCAAAATATTTTTGAGACATCTTTTAATGATACCCAACCATACAAGATCATTTTCCTTGAATTCCTTGGCTAATCATTTTGTATTGATATTATGTGTGTATCGCTCTTGACTTTTCCTAATGTGCTCGTGAACATCATGAAGTATAGAAATGTGATGTTGAGCAATAGAATCAGCCATCGGAATGTCGGTTTGGGTGAGTGACATGGGAGTGGGAAGATTTTTACCATAAACAATTTCAAAAGGTGCACGTCCAGTAGTGGTGTGTCTGGTAAGAAAATTGAAGCAATGGCAACTTTTCATCCCAGTTAGTGGGACTATCTAATGAATAACAACACAATAAATCAAGAATAGTATTATTTGTAGCTTCACTTTGTCCATTACTTTCGGGATGAAATGCAAAGCTAAAATCTATTTTAGAACCAAAATGTTGAAATAAGGAAACCCAAAAATGATTACAAAAATCTAACATTAAGATCAGATAACATTACTTTAGGAAATCCATGATGTGGGAAAATGCATTTAATGAATAATTTTGCAGCCTGAGGTGTAGCAAAGTTATGATTTGACCTTTAAATTCAAAATTAAAGGTATATGTATGGTAGTCAATCCATGGGTTATAATGATGATGAAAAGGCATACCTAGTATAACATTGTAAGATTGAAAAGGTGCAATTAAAAATGTTTGTGAATCAATATATGGGCCTATGCTAATCGTAACATCTTGCACTTCTCATGTTACATTATAACGATTACCTTGAAATGTAGCCTTTACTTTATACAAAGAAGGAAACGTTTTTAATTTAAGTTCTTGTACTAATAAATGTGAAATGAAGTCATGTGAACTACCTGTTAGAGTATGATCAATGTCTACCCCTCATGATTGTATGCACATTTTGTAAGGCCCCCTTTATGAGGAGAAGCCAAGCGTGCATTACCCAATTGATGGGAATCCCAACTTGAATGTTGGATGAAGGTCATATTGGACCATGTAAGATATTATAAGGAAAGGGAGTTACCAGGGTCCCCAATTGTGGGGTCCGGGGCAGCGGTGAGCAGCCCCGGCTGGGGGCTCCAAGGGGGCCAGCGGGCCCCCTGGCTGGGGGGTCCCAGGGGGCCAGCGGGCCCCCTGGTGGGGGTCCGGGGGCAGCGCCCCCGGCGCGACGGTAAAGGGAATATTCCATGGAATATTCCCTGTCGGAGTCAGAAATCATTTATATTTGTTAGGTCGGTTCAACCAGTCTAAGCCGTGTATGGCAATTACGCGGGCGGTGGCCGCCCACGCCCTACCGCCCATGTATAGCCGTCCATGGCAGGCCACCCATGATCCTATATATACATGACTTCTGCACTACCTAAGACATTGAGTTGAGCCAGCATACCTCTACCTTGTATCTCCCTATCTAGAGTTGTCTAGATCACCATTTAAGCTCTACCTTGAGAGCGCACGGGTGGACAACGCCATCATCTTTGTACTTGCTACTAGTAGAAAATTGTTGAGATTCTCCTATATCTGTTATCTTCTCTGCTATTGCTCCTGTGTTATATTGCATAACTATTGTCTTACATGGTATCAGAGCTGTAAGGTTCGAATAGCTTGAGAAGTATCATTATTTTAGCCTACTAGCAGACTAGAATATCAGTAGATTATTCGAGTGATTACATGATGGCTTCATCGTCGAACACTAGTCTTGGTGCTTCACCTAATGTTAATGCTGCACCTATTCGAATTCGTCCACCTGCATTCACTGAAGGGAAGCTGGATGGAACCAACTATACACTCTGGAAGTTCAAAATTTCTGCAATTTTGGACTCCTATGAATTACTTGACACTGTCATGGGACCGATGGGATTGGATCCAGAGCCTATACCAGTTGAAGATCCAGCAAATTCAAGATTGATGATTCAGCCAGATCCAGATCTTCTACGAGCTTGGAAGAGGCGGAATGCTGATGCATTATGTGCGATTGTCACTAGTGTAAGTGATTCTGTGCTTACTTTAGTTCAACATACTACTAAAGCACATGAGGCTTGGGGCATATTGGCTCGACAATATGAGACCAAGAACCACACTAGGATACAGAATTTAGAAAATCAGTTGGCAAATGAAAAGCATTCTGATTCTGAAAAGGCTGAAGATTTTATCAAACGGATAAAGCATCTTCAAGATCAATTGGCTGCAGTTGGTGTTGTTATAACACCAGAAGAGCTAGCTCGAAGATCTGTACGTGTTCTTCCAGCAAAGTATGATGGATTAGTAACAGCCCTTAACACTCAGGTAAGGCCAACTCCTCTTACATTTGAAGAGTTTTGTGCCATGCTTTTAGAAGAAGAGATGCGGCTGAAGAATCGGCAAAGTACAACTGATGCTGCATTCTCAGCAAATGCAAAAGGTAAAGGCTCTTCAGAGGGATCAAAGAAGAAGCCAAAGAAGAAAAAGTTCACAGGAAGTTGCTTCTATTGTGAAAAGAAAGGCCATGCCATCAAGGATTGCAGAAAGAAGCAAGCTGATGAACGGAATGGGACTGTAAAATCATCATGGAAGAACAAAGAGTCTGCAAACAACACAGAGCTGGAACTTTGGGTAGCTATTGAAGAGGTATGTTCATCTGCTCAAGCTCGTGTTGATGAGCCATGGATTTTAGATAGTGGAGCTTCTCGCCATATGACTAGTAAAAAGGATTGGTATAGTTCCCTAGTGCCTCTGCGGGAATCCATCAATGTAGTGGTGGGAAACGACTCAAAGTGTCCAGCTGAAGGAACTGGAACCATCTCTTTTATCACTTCTCCAGGTGTTGAGAAAAAGTTATCCGATGTTCTCTATGTACCTACACTCAAAAGAAATTTGTTGTCAGTTTCTGCAATAACAGATCGTGGACTCGAAGTTCACTTCAATAAGAGTGGTGCGGAAATCATGGATTCATTAGGTAATGTTGTAGGTAAAGGCACACGACGGGATAACTTGTATGAGTTAAGTGCTTTAACTGCTACACAAGATAAAGATGTAAGCAGGTTATGGCACCAACGATTTGGGCATCTCGGATTTGCAGTTTTGAAGGAGATGCAACGAACACGGATGGTTGCTCATTTGCCTGCATTTTCAGAGTTGCAGGAACCTTGTGAAGCTTGTATGATGGGCAAGCAACAACGAAAGGCATTTCCAAGAGAGACCAGCAATCGATCTCAAGCTCCTCTAGAGTTGGTACATGCTGATCTCTGCGGTAAAATGTCTACACCTGCTTTAGGAGGATCTTTCTACTTCTTGCTGTTAGTCGACGATTATAGTAGAAAGATGTGGGTTTATTTCATTCGAGAGAAGGCTGATGCTTTTGAAAAATTTAAAGCGTGGCATAAGTATGTAGAAAGTGAATCAGGAAGGAAACTGAAGAAATTTAGAACAGATAGAGGAGGTGAATTCTTGTCAACAGAATTCAACAATTACTGTAAGGAGCATGGTGTGAAAAGGCAACTTACCACAGCTCATACACCTCAACAAAATGGCGTTGTTGAGCGCAGGAACAGGACAGTAGTTGAAATGGCTCGTTGTATGTTAAAGGCTCAAGACATGCCTGATTCATTCTGGGCAGAAGCAGTCAATACAGCAGTCTACATCCTCAATCAAAGCTACACAAAAGCTCTGAAGGGGATGACTCCTCAAGAAGCATATTCTGGTAAAAAGCCTTCAGTTTTGCATTTCAGAATTTTTGGTTGTTTCTGTTATGCACATATTCCTGATTCAACAAGATCAAAGTTGGATTCAAAAAGCAAAAAGTGTGTCTTCCTAGGATATAGTGAAGAGTCTAAAGCATACAGGTTATGGGATCCTGAGGCAAGGAAGATTTTTGTCAGCCGAGATGTGGTGTTTGATGAACGACCACACTTAGTAGAAGATAAAGGTAAATCTACTATCTCATCAAACGGAGAAATATCTCACCTTGTGCCTATCAAAAGACAGGTTAAAGTTGAGGAGGAGGAAACATCTGATGGAGAAATTTCCTCAATAAAAAGCCAACCAATTGTAGCTGCACAGCGTAAGCCACTACCGAAGTGGGCACAACAGCTCTTTGATGATCACAATCCACATGTAGATGCACCAGAATCATCATCGGATGGATTACGAAGATCAAAGAGAATAGAGGAGCAAAGAAGAGCCTCAGAACACATTGTTAACATGGCTCTAATGGCAGATATCATGGGTTCGATAAAGGAACCTACCACCATTGAAGAAGCCATTGATGATCCAGATTGGAGAGCGGCAATGCAGTCTGAGTATGATAGTATACTCAAAAATGATACATGGGATCTAGTCGACTTGCCGCCAAAGAAGAAGGTAATAGGTACTAAATGGATTTGGAAAGCTAAGTATAAAGCTGATGGAACATTAGAAAAGTATAAGGCACGATTAGTTGCACAGGGTTTTTCACAGATTGAAGGATTTTATGTTCAAGAAACTTTTGCACCAACAGCACGCATGACAACTATTCGGACGGTACTTGCAGTAGCTGCACAAAAGTCTTGGCCTATTTTCCAGATGGATGTCAAATCTGCATTTTTGAATGGTCACCTCAAGGAGGAGGTATATGTATCTCAACCACCAGGTTTTGAGGTGCCCAATTCAGAAAATAAAGTTTGCAGGTTGAAGAAAGCTTTGTATGGACTTAAGCAAGCTCCACGGGCTTGGTACCAACGAATTGATCATTTTTTCAAAAATATGGGTTTTGAAAGAAGTACTTCTGATGCTAACTTGTATGTAACGAAAAGGGATAGCAAGCTAGTTGTTGTCATTGTATATGTAGATGATTTTATCATTACAGGAGATCATCAGGAACTCATCAATCAAACTCGGATCAGCTTGGGAACTGAGTTTGAAATGACAGACTTAGGTCTACTCCATTTTTGTCTGGGAATTGAAGTATGGCAAAGGAAGGATGGCATTTTCATCTCACAACAAAAATATTCCAAAGAAATTCTCAAGGCATTTGGAATGATGGACTGCAAACCAACTAGCACACCTATGGAGGTAAATCATAAGCTATCTATGGATGATAACATGCCTGATGTAGATGCTAAGAAGTATAGGAAGCTCGTTGGAAGTCTTATTTTTCTATGCAACACTAGACCAGACATTTGCTATGCTGTTGGAGTGTTAAGCAGGTTTTCCAACAAACCTAAGGAGAGTCACTGGAATGCTGGAATGCGAATTCTAAGGTACATTGCAGGAACCTTGGATTTTGGTATTTTGTATACCACAGGTGATACACTCCAAGGATATTGTGATTCAGATTGGGCTGGAGATTGTGATTCTAGAAAATCAGTTTCTGGATATTGTTCTCACTTGGTTCAGGAATATTTTCTTGGGTAAGTAGGAAGCAACCAACTCTCGCACTCTCCTCCACTGAAGCAGAGTACAAAGCAGCTTGTTTTGCTTCTTGTGAGGCAGTCTGGTTAAGGAGAATTCTTGCAGATATAGGCTTTCCATCAAATATGCCAATTGTACTCAAGTGTGATAATCAAAGTTGTATGGCTATTGCAAAGAACCCAGTATTTCATGCTCGCACCAAGCACATAGAAGTACAGTACCATTACATTCGTGAGCTAATTGAAGATGAAATTGTGGAGCTAGAATATTGCCCAACAGAGGTGAATTGTGCTGACATATTCACTAAAGCACTTGGAAGAGAGCAGCTCAACAAGCATCTTCAACAGATGGGCATAGGACCGAGACCTACTTGATTTATCATCGGTAAACATTGAGCGGGGGTGTTAGAGTATGATCAATGTCTACCCCTCATGATTGTATGCACATTTTGTAAGGCCCCCTTTATGAGGAGAAGCCAAGCGTGCATTACCCAATTGATGGGAATCCCAACTTGAATGTTGGATGAAGGTCATATTGGACCATGTAAGATATTATAAGGAAAGGGAGTTACCAGGGTCCCCAATTGTGGGGTCCGGGGCAGCGGTGAGCAGCCCCGGCTGGGGGCTCCAAGGGGGCCAGCGGGCCCCCTGGTTGGGGGGTCCCAGGGGGCCAGCGGGCCCCCTGGTGGGGGTCCGGGGGCAGCGCCCCCGGCGAGACGGTAAAGGGAATATTCCATGGAATATTCCCTGTCGGAGTCAGAAATCATTTATATTTGTTAGGTCGGTTCAACCAGTCTAAGCCGTGTATGGCAATTACGCGGGCGGTGGCCGCCCACGCCCTACCGCCCATGTATAGCCGTCCATGGCAGGCCACCCATGATCCTATATATACATGACTTCTGCACTACCTAAGACATTGAGTTGAGCCAGCATACCTCTACCTTGTATCTCCCTATCTAGAGTTGTCTAGATCACCATTTAAGCTCTACCTTGAGAGCGCACGGGTGGACAACGCCATCATCTTTGTACTTGCTGCTAGTAGAAAATTGTTGAGATTCTCCTATATCTGTTATCTTCTCTGCTATTGCTCCTGTGTTATATTGCATAACTATTGTCTTACACTACCATCGTCATTGTAGAATTTTAACGAGTTTGTTGTTTATAGTACCATGCATGCAAAGTAGAGAATGAAGAGAGATATCGTTAACCAAGGTACTTAAGAAAAGATCATTCTTACTATTGTTGATGGTATTCCTTTCACATTGTCAGACGTCTTAAATGTGCAAGGGATCAAGAAATAAATATTATTACTTTCAACACTAGCCAAGCCTGGCTTGGTTGTTAAATTTATTGATGACAACTGTTCAATCATGATCTATGCAATGGTGATGTTATCATTGCTTCGTGTATTTTTCTCTATTAACTCATTTATTATGCAAAATTTGGAAATGATTTAGCATGTGCAATTCATGATTCTCAAGGTATTCATATGTAAGAACTTTGGCATGCATACTTTCATCATTTGAATTTCATTAACTTGCTTTATCTACAAAAAAACTGAAATAGTGTCCTCTTTGCTCAAATGTGAAGCACCTTATAAGCATGTCTATGAGGCTTGTATTTTGGGTAAAATGCAGTGTTCTTCCTTCCCCAAATGTGGTTAGGTTAGAGTTGCACATAAATTGGAGCTTGTTCATATTGATGTTTATGGTCCTTTGCAAATATCTTCATTTGGAATAAACTATACTTCAAGACTTTTCGTGATGAATTTTCCAAGCATGCATGAGTTTATCCATTGAAAGAAAATTCCGAAGTGTTTATGTCCTTTAAATAGTTCCTAATTATGTTTGAAAATATGTTAGCATGTAAAAATGAGCACCCTCCATTGTGATCAAGGGGATGAGTTTGTCTTCTATGTTTAATATATTTTTGGTTGAGCATGGGACAAAAAATCAATGTAGAATTTTGTATACACCACAAAATGGAGTTGCTAAGAGAAATAATAGATCGCTCATGGAAATGACAAGGTGTATGGTCAAAAGTAAAGCTTTACCAATTAGCTTATGGCTTGAGGTTGTTATGTGTGCAACTTTTGTAATTAAGACATGTCTCACAAAAGCATTGCAATCTATCACTCCATATGATGCTTGGCATGGTTGTAAGCCATATATTGCTTATCTGCATGTTTTTGGTTGTGTGGTAAATGCGTTAATTCTTGAACAACAATGCAAAAAATTGGATGATAAGGTAGTGAAATGTATTTTTGTTGGGTATAATTCTAAATGCAAATGCAATCATCTATATCATTCACATACTAAATGCATTATGATTAGTCATGATTTTTTTGTGGAAGATGTAATTTAGCTTTTACTTTCATGTACAAAGGAGACATCAGTTAGCTCAAAGAATGTGTATGACACTTTGCTTCCTCTTTTTAGAGGTGGATAGTCAAATGTTGTTCCTAATGAGGCATTTTCTCAACCTTTACAAGTTTCAAATGATAATGCTGATCATTCTATTTCCAGTGCCGATTTACATTATGCACTCATTGACAAGAGAAATGACATAGATGAGGTAAGAACTATGCCTAAATTGTTGATGTGGACTTTAAGAAATAACTTCTTAGATGCACCTTTGTTGTATCATACTCATTCAACTCTCATACTACTTTTACATCATGTTGTTACAGAATGGCTATCTCTAGACTTTGTGATACAAATGAGTGTAGTCTTTATGTGTTTTCCCTCCAAGAAAAAAGGCCTCAGACACTAATCGGAGATACAAATTAAAGGGAAAGTCCGATGAAACAATTGATAGGTATAAAGCTAGGCTTGTTTCCAAAGGTTGGTTCAAGAGAGCAGCATTGATTTTGGTGAGGCCTTTGCTCTCACATGTCGAATGATTATCATTCAAAAAAATGAAGATAAAATGTGCAGGTTGAAAAAGGCATTGTATGGTTTGAAGCAAGCACCAAGTGCTTGGTATGACAAGATACATGCATATTTGTTAGCACATGGATTTGATGGCAATCCAAGTTAAAGCACCTTATATGTTCAACATGCAAGTGATATACTCTAATCATTGTTTTATATGTTGATGATATGTTGCTCACTTGTCGTAACGAGAAGCATATCAATAAATTTAAGTTTTATTTACATGCATCTTTTGAGATGTTAGATGTAAGGCATTTACATCATTATTTGGGCATTTGGTTTATGCAAGTTGATGGGGAAATGACTTTGTGTCAAACAAAATACATTAACACATTATTGCAACATTTTGGCCTTGAAAATTGTAAACGTATTGTCAGTACCATGGAGGCAAATTTACAATTGAGTTTTCATGATGGTAGAGATGCATATGTTGTCCTCTATGAGGAGGTTGTTGGATGCTTGATTTACTTCTACATAACCTAGCATGATACTCAATTTGTTGTCTCGCATATGAACAGAGCTATATATTGCCCAAGTGTCAAGCATTGACAAATGATTAAGCATGTCTTTTGCTACTTGAATGGTACCCAACTACTTGAATTGTTATATCCCAAGGGTGAATCATTACCGCTAGATGCATATCTTGGTTGAGCAAAAAGTAGCTTATTGTGTCCACTTCTAATTTTGAGTCTGAGTATAGGGAAGCTTTCATGACTATTTTTTAGTGTGGGTGACTCAAGCACCTTTTGATTGATTTGGGTGTTGGTCACTCTTTTACGACCATGTTTAATGATAATTAAAACACATCAACAATTGTGAAGAACCATGTTTTCCATGCTCACAAAAAGCACATTGACATGCACTACCATTATGCCAAAGAAAGACTCTGCTAAAGAGATCAAGGCCTCTCTACCCACATAGAATAATGTAGTAGAATTTTTTATAAAAGCTCTACCTAAGAAGAAGTTTGAAGCTTTTCACGAAGATTTCCTCTTACTTCCTTTTGTGGATTTATTTTAGTCAATATAGCTTACAAGTTCTTTGTACATGAGGGCAAACTCCTTGTTCATCACATCACTCCCAAGAGAAATTTGTTGATATATTTCCATATTGATATGCATGAAGACACATAAGACCTTTGATGCTCTTTTTCCCCACTTTTAAGAGGTTTTTTCCCTCAACTTGTATATATTCTTATAACCCAAAGAGATCACTTATCTTTGTACATTCAGTTAAAGTTTGAAGCTTTTCACACAGCTTTAGAATTCCTCTTGTGGATTGATTTCATTCCACATAGCTTGACATATATGAGTGCAAACTCCTTCATCTCATCACTCCTTGGAATGAACACAATAAGACCTTTTTTCACCACCTTGAATGTAAATATATAACCATAAAAGATCACTTATCTTTGTACATTAACTTGGGCCACTTATTTTTGTACATTCACTTGGAATACAATTAGTGTTGTGGTGTTCTCCAAGCTTCTTCTTCCTTGTGTCTTTCTTGTGCTTCCGTACTCAAACGCCAAAGATTTCTCCCACATTTTGCCAATAAATGATTATATAGGTATGAAAAAACAAGCATTAAGCAATTATATGGGCTTGAACAAGACCGTTGTGTAAGTTGCATCGAATCTCCATAATGCGCTATTATCTTCTCCCTTTTTTTTAGGAAGATCAGCCTTCGACCTACTCTTCCATTTAAGCTTGAACATTTTGTCCTTGATACCATGATTCATCAAGAATCACACATAAGTGTTACCATATCAATCCGTAATTTCTGCATGTGATAAAAATCAAGCTAGATGTGAGTATTTTACAAGACATTAGTGTCATGTTTCTGAGGGAAGATTGCAGATGGAGCCAATGGCTGCCCATATCATCACATTTCCTTCATGCGGAGCTTACAATCAATAGCACAAAGATACACTACCTAGTGTTTTCTTGAGGGGGAAATGGTGCGCTGGATATGAACCCCGCAATGGTACACGGATACATCCTCTACAGTTACCTTCCAACGGGTTCTGATCGGATTCAAGCATCCTTGCCTAATCACCTATCAGATAAGGTGTTTTTTTTTTAATAAAGGAAATTTGGCCTAATTTGGCTTAATAAAGGAAGTACAAAAGAAAGGGACTAATTGCCCACGGGACCCCCCCCAATCCCTCATAGCAGGGGTAGCTTTTACAGAGTTTAGATGGCATTACAAAGAAAGTTAATCACCCTCTCATCTCCGCATGTGGGGCCCACTCAGATAAAATGTTCATATGTCCACAGATCAGGTAGATTTAAGGTGGTGAATAATGAAAGACACAAGTCCTCCCTTGTAGCCCGCAGAATTACCTATCTAGTCCCACTTAGAACCACAGAAAGGAGGTACGCTTTTGCACAAATGGACTTCGTTATTTGCATCTAATTTTGTATGCCTTTCATTACGCCCAGGGACAATCATACTTCTCCACTTTGAATATATGGGAGGAAACATTTTCCGCCTGCAGTCGGACAGGATGTGAGCGTGAAAGAGGCTGTTCAGACAACGAGAAAGAGGACGAGACTACAAAGAGAAAGAAGAAGAATGATCACTATTTTTCTTATACTTGAAATAGAACCGTGATCTGAAAATGGAACCATGCACACATGCATTTTGATGACTCAATCTTCAATCACTTGAAGTCCAATGACAGCTTTTTTCAGCACACAATATGATCATTTCTTTCTCGTCTGACATTACCAAAAGAATCATTTTATATCCTAAAAACATGAAGCATTGTCAAAAGAATCATTTTATATCCTAAAAACATGAAGCATTTAAAGGCAAAGTCAGGCCACCATCGATGGAGGGATTGTTGCTACTAGCTAGTGGCCGAGATATAGAGAATATAAAAATCAGAGCCCCTTTGACATGTCAGTGGCATAAAGAAAGAAGAGTTGGACGGGCTATCCAAGCAGGTCATGGACAACAAATGCTTTTGTTTCTAGTGAGCTTGATGTGTTAGAAAGGTTAGAAAGCTGTCTTGGGTCATCGAACCAGAGCAGAAAGAGCTTTACTTGGCCAGGAACTCTGCCCTGGACAAAGAAAATAACTAACAAGACAAAGGAGAAAGTTTTTGACACGTTTCTGCTCGCACAGATTACCGGCCTCATGCCCAAATGATGATATGATCCAAAGATTATCATGGGAGCAAGACGAGGATACAGATCGGAATGGAATCATGTCAGAGAAATTACAAAAGGTCGTCGACAGATCATAGACTGAATGAACAAGCATCATAGGCATCTGTTAAGCTCGCAATCCTTGATTTTGCATCCGCACAGAAATCTCAGGATTCAGTGATTTCTAAGACTCTTATCACGCTGAAGAAATCTGACGCAGAAAAGGCGATGGAAGCCCACCAATCGACACAATGCAATAACAAATTCCCTTCATCTTCATTGCAACAGGGATATGGGAGTATCTATGATCGCCTTGCCGTAAGTTCGTTGCAGGATTAGCGGATAGAGAACATCGTGTCTTTCTTCTGGACTAGGCATTCCCGTTTGTAGATTGTAAATAAAGCTGCTATGGAAACAAAAACCGTGA
This sequence comes from Ceratopteris richardii, assembly GCA_020310875.1. Lineage (NCBI taxonomy): Eukaryota > Viridiplantae > Streptophyta > Polypodiopsida > Polypodiales > Pteridaceae > Ceratopteris > Ceratopteris richardii. The sequence goes on from CM035442.1 coordinate 120,689,405, forward strand.
ACCTAACTAGTGATGGCAGGAGCTTCCATCAACAGAATGCCGTGAAGAGGCCTGCAGTTCCGACGTTATCACCTGGTCCGGCACTGCATTCACCCGAGCAGAGGATATAGTGGCCATACCTCGGTCTGCTGACGCTTTGCGTTTGCTCCTCATGAGAGGACTGAAGTAGAAGCTGAAGGCACTGTAATCTTTGCTCAGAAAGGAATAATGCTGCGGCACAGATTTGGCGCCTTCTGTCTTGTCGACATCGACTGGAAGATGAGATCGACCAGATGATGCCGCCGCTGCTGCTGCTCTGGCCGCTGCTGTCAGCTGTGGATCAGCTTCGCCATCGCTACAGATAGAACGGGCTACAGTCCGACTACCCTTACGGGCTGGAGAAGCAGCTTTGCCCTTGAAACCAAGAATCGGAGATAAGGCCTTGTTCCAGCTCTTGCTCCAACTTCTTGATCGAGGAGCATCATAAAATCGACTGGTGTTCGACCGATACGCATTCTCATCTTCCGAATCCTGCGGACGGGGACCTGTTACGTAAATCGAGCTCGCGGCGACGGGGCTCGACGGTGCAGATGGACCTTCGGACGGCTTCTGGTTACTGATATAGCGAGGGCTGATCACTCCGGTCGAGGAGGCAAGGTCTCCATTGCAGCCAGCTTTTAAGAGGATGTTACCGGACCAACTCTTCTGATAAGCGTCCGAGCGCATCGCACCCATGTCATCGGCTAAGTTGGACTGTTCTGCTGATGCCTTCGGTCTCCTAGGGCTCGCTTGAGGAGATGGTTGAACACGCAAGTTCAGCCTCTCTTGATCTTCCTGTTCACCGGAGTCGAGATTGCGTGACACACCGCCAGCAGTCCTTGATGGACTGGCTTGGGAAGGAAGATTGCTAGCCAACTTCGTACGGCGAACTCTCACTTGCTCACACTGCATGCAGCCATGCTCGTCCACTGAATCCCCCTTTTGCAACCCTGCAGACGTATTGCGCTTCCGGGTCTTCCGTGCATTCGAAGTTGTCGCCACCTCATCAAGCAAAGAAGCATATTTCTTTTTGAAATTTGTCTCGTACTTGAGAACGTCGTCGTGCCGAGATTTTGAGGAATTCATGCCTGCATCCACAGAAAGCCTGCCGCAGTTGGATGCTCTCATGATCATGTTCGAATCAGGACTGCTGTAACAACCTGCAGAGATAGATTTGGACCTGGACTTTCTTCCTCTGTGAAAGAGCGCGGAGAGCCACGAAGAAGATCCGTGCCTCTCACCACTAATCACTTCTTTTTGCTTGAGCGGGATCGGATGGTCATCAATGGCGCAGCTACTACTGCTACGCCAATGCCCGCTCCTTGGTATCTGCACAGAGGGACCATTAAATGGCTCTTTAAGCTTATAGCGTACAGACGGAAGGACAGAATTGTAACTTGCCATTCCAGGAGATAAGAGTAAGGATGAAGCATCCCCTCTGCAGAGGCTATCATGCACCTCCCTCATCGAGCTGGAATAGTGCGGCCCTCTGCTATGCTTCGCACTGGTACAAAAAGGACTTCCGTGCATAGTGTTCCCCTTTCGATATCGAGCACTTCCATCCGTCCTTTCCGCTGCATCACGTGCAGAAGATGTGTCCTTGTTGAGTAGCGACCAGAGGTTCGTCGATTTTTTCTTGGTTTTCTTTTTCTTCTTCGGCTTTGAATCGTCGGCCTGCGTAGCTTTAACCGAAGTAATGAAATTGTCGAGCCCCGTCAGTGAAATGGGACTCACCTCCATCTGACCACGCCTAGATAGCATCGCCTGCGACTGAGGACGAGCAGCCATGGCTGCCGGTGGAGGAGTATTGGTACGGCGTTGAGGCCTATGATTCAAGTCCTCGTGACGACATAATGTTTCTACAGGCCCGAAGCACGGAGAGGAATTGAGCGATTTGTACCTTCTATCAGGATTGATGGCAGAGGTAGTGGACACGTCCGGCCTTCTAAAGTCGGCGAGCTGTCGATGGCCATTGATGCGATCAAAAGGCGTGCTGCTGCTATTGTATATGGCGCTAGCATAGCCTGGATCACGGAGCCGATGGTTATGGAGATGCTGCACTCCTTGGTAGTAAGGATTTCCCTGCCGACTGCGTGAAGATGAAAAGGAAGATAAGCGATGTCTATCGATATGAAGATCATGCGAGGCAGCCTGCCATGCCTGTAGTGCCAAACGGTCCGATGCTTGTGGACCGAGGTACAGATCTTCAATACCTTCTGAAATGCTGTGGCTAGCGCCAGGCTCAGCCGGGAAGTGCTCTTCGACATGAAAATAGGGCTCTTGCTCCTCCTCCAGTTCGACGGCGAGGGCAATAAGGCGCTCTTTCAAGCAGATAGAACAGACACCGATGAAGGCTTGGTGCGGATGCCGTTTGCATCTTGCAATTCTGTTCACAGAAGTGCTGCTGCTACTACTAAAAGCCGGCCTCCACGGGCGCTGCTGAGAAGCTTGGGGAATGCCACCTACCATCTCCGTTTTCTGTCGTCAACTATAGCCTTCAGCAACATTTTACCTGAACCATGCTCCCCGCGGAAACTGCTAGCCCATGTCCATCCTCCCAACATCAGTTTCCTGACCAGTGAACATCCCGAGTCCCAGCTTGTCGCCGCGCACACTGCTTGTGAATCCCTTGACCTTCTGAAAGAGACTTAGAAAATGCTCCTCGAAAACCATGGATTACCCCCGCTTATCCTACGCTGATTCAAGCAGGCATCCACAAGCTACTGTAGCATACAGAGAAACCTTCCCCCCTCCCGATCAACAGAAGAGAGTGATTCAGCTTCTCTCCGAAATTCGAACGTGCACTGACGCTAATGAGAAGATGGGAGGAAATAACCAGAATCCGAGGGCACGGACGTTGAGGAATTTGTGGCACATGGGGTTTCACCCGCTTGTCATCCAAATTTTTCAAACCCGGATAAAACAAAAGAACTTATTATCTGCCACAGGTCCCAGAATAATAAGCGCAAAGCAGATCGATTAATTGAAAACTTGCTCACGGACACCCTGGTTAGCTATTTGCGGATGCCATATTTATAATGACCATTGTAGCTTCTACCTTGTCACATATAGGCGGCTTGGCCGTCAAGTCTGTCTAGTCACCATAGGAGTCCCGACTAGTGTTTATGTCCCAAATTAATACCTGCGCTCACCCTTTTTTTTTTTTAAGAGTACAACGAATTGGAAACACACTCACACACCCAATCTACTTAGGTAGAGACACTCATATTTGAGGAACTCACACATATGTCCAACCAAAACTTGAACTCAAGATTTACACATATGTAGAGACACTCATATTTGAGGAATTCACACATATGTCCAATTAAAACTTGAACTCAAGACTTCTTCCCAGAGTCCACTAGACTACGAGGATTTGGACTCACTTTTTTTTTCATCACAAACAGAACAAAAGGAAATTGCAACTCCTCACGAGCGGGGGATGAGATGAGAGCCGAGACCTAGCAAGTAATTTACAAATGTGTTCAGAGTTAGGGCACCAATGGAAGGCTACTTGTATGTTCTTGTTTTGTGAAATAGTTTTGTGATTGTTATGTTATCGATGATCCAATTTGGTCATAGCTTCAAGTCAAACTCCATTTTATAAAAATCCATGGACTGTTAACTCCATAAGCATGCATATTTGAGGGGAGTCCATTGCTTCTTATCTTCAAATCAGATCGCCGGATGTGGAGACATGAGTTTAGATAAGGCAAAAGCATAGCTTTGAATAAAATGTATGTTGATTCCCTAAACACTTTGAAAAATACCATCTTTTTTTAATCATAGTTTTAATTGTTTAAATCCCACAAACATTTCGAGCTTAACAATGTTCGAGAGTGGGACTCAAACTCTAGATCAACCTAGAGATTGGTCAGATAGTTCAAGTGGTTGGGTTTTGGTCTCTTGAGGCAAAGGTCCAGAGTTTAATCTCTGGGTTGGACATGTAATGGCTTTGGCTAGTCTAAACTAGTTGAGACCATTTGTAACTTTGTCTAACCCTGCTTTATGGGATTCATGGGATCCCATGGGTACTATGCCCATTCACCTATATAGTTGTTCTTTCAAAGTTAAAGCTCAGGAGAGTAGGCACTTGTCAAACCTCCATTTAAAAAAAAACTATAGATCAACGTAGAGATTAAAGTCCATTAACTCCTAAACCACATCTCTTTCACACAATCCTTTATTTTGGCACCTCCTATATAGAAAAATGTATATTTAATTCAATTAGATCCTATTTAATATTTTTAAAGCCTTTGTTCATATTTCTATCCAATCATATAGGGTGTTCAAAAAGTCTTTGTTTTTATTATGTTCCATCCTTCCATGTGAGCACTTAGAGAGAAGGTTTTGGTGTGGGTTAATTTCCACCCATAATTTGCATGATTTCCTCATAGCTTTGATAGAACAATGTGAATCCAACCTATAGTCTATCATAAGAGGACCCACAAGAGGGAGGAATACCTAAAAATAAGTCTATCATAAGAGGACCACACAAGAGGGATGAATACCTAAAAATATAGATTTTCTTATAGATACATGTGTGAGCATGTAACTTTTGTTGACTCAAGTGTAAGAAAGCAGTTGTCCAAGGGATTTGAGTGTAATGGAAGCAAAAAAGGCCACGGATAATGCGGACATACAAATGTCATATTAAGAGCAAGTAAAAGAACGATAGTCTTTTCCATCCAAGTGCTCTCAAAGTAGAGCTTCAATGGTCATTTAGACAAATCAAGATGATTAAAAAACTATGGGCAAGCAATATAGGGTAGAGGAATGTTGGCTTAACTCAATCTCTACACTAGAGGGTCATGGAAAGATGTGGTCTTACATAGACAATTGAGCATGGACAACTCTGTCAAGAGAGGAGATAAGGAAGAGAGCTCTCACACACTCTCACACACAAAGAGAGGAGAGCACACAAATTGAGGCATGATCTTATTCTACATCGTCTATTACATAAAGAGAATATATGAGAATGACCCAATACAAAAATACAACCAGTACAATATACAAAGAGCAATACATAGTTGGCAAGAAACAAATGTTTCATCACTCTTGATAGATAAATCTCGCAATACTCACTAAAATTATCCTTGACATATATCAGTGTAGCCACTATACATGCCAGAGAGATGAAAAAGTGGTACATTCCATCCTTAATCATCACATGTTAAGCTTGACATCTCAACACTCTGCCTCGAGCTCAATGTCATGTCCTATAATCCAAGCAACTTCCAAAAGTTTTTTACCTTCTCTGCTCCAAGTGCTTTAGTGAAAATATCAGCAATCGACTCATCTTTCTTCACACAAACAAGATCAATATCACCTGCCAATACCTTTTTCCTGATGAACTGATAATGTGCCTTGATATGCTTTGTTCTAACACGAAAAATAGGGTTTTGTGCTAATTATATGCAGTTAATATTATCACAATAATTATTGATAGGCTTCTACACTTCCACACCTAAATTTGCAAAAGTAGCATCTCTAGCCATGACACTTCACATGCTTCCATTGCAGTACCTCTATACTTAGCTTCAGTACTCAACAAAGCAAGAGTGGTTTGCTTCTTACTACTCCATGTAATAACAGCACTCCCAAGTGAGAATAGAAAACCACTAGTAGATATTCTATCTAGAATACAACCAACCCAATCTACATTGGTGTATCCATAAACCTAAAATTATGCATCAACTTTATAAAACAATGCATAAAGTAGCACCAATCTTCTATCTAGAACACTACCAGCCCAATCTCCATCGGTGTATCCATGCACCTACAATTATGCACCAACTTTATAAAACAATGCATAATTCAAAGTAGCACTCACATAACATAGAGTGTGTCTCAAAGCATCTAAATGTGGTTTCTTGGGAACCTACATAAATTGACTTTGAAGTCCTATAGTGTAGCTTAGATCCCTTGTAATTGTGAGATGTATCAAGACTACCCATAATTTTTGTTGGAGTTTGATATCTACGGAAGAACACGAACAACACAAGGAAGGAGAAGAAGCTTGGAGCACAACACACAATACTAAATATATTATCGCTAGAATGTACAAAGATAAGTTACCCATTAGGGCAATAGGCGTATATACAAGTCGGGGGAAAAACCTACTAAAGAGGGAAAAAAAGTGCCCCGACAGTCCTATCGTTCACACACATCAACACCTAAATGTATCAACAAATCCCCCCTAGGAGTGATATAGTGAACAAGGAGTTGACACTCATGTATTAGGAAGTTCCAAGCTACGTGGAATCAATCCACAAAGGGAAGTAAACCCAAAGCTTTGCGGAAAGCTTCAAACTTCTCCCTAGGTAGAGCCTTCGTGAAAAGGTTTGCAATGTTCTACTACATGGGCACATATGCCAAGCTTATCTCTCCAGTAGAGAACCTCTCTCTAACATAATGATAATGCACCTCAATGTGATTAGTGCAAGCATGGAACAGAGGGTTCCTCGCAACTACCAATGCACTATGACTGTCAAGGAAGATGGTGATGGTAGAAGACTGATGACCAACACCCAAATCAGCCATAAAGGCATATGAGCCACACACACTCAACAGTCATTGTGAGAGCTTCCCTATACTCAGCCTCACAACAGGAAGTGGCCAAGGTAGGCTGCTTCTTTCTCAACCATAGAGTGTCAAAGCAACCATCCTAGTCAAAGTAAAAAAAAAACATGTAAATTTGGTGGTAGTGATCCCCCCTTGGGAGAAAACAATGCAAGTAGCTGGGTACCACTCAAGTAGCAAAAGATGTGATTAACTGCCTGCCAATGCTTGACACCTGGGCAATGCATAAACTTGCTCACCTGTGAGACAGCAAAGTGAACATCTAGTCGAGTAATGCATAAGTAAATCAAGCATTCAATAGCCTGTTGATAGAGAAAAGCATCAAATGCATCTCTAGCATCATGAAGACTCAATTGTAAGCCTATCTCCATAGGAGTGGTAGTTTGCAGTCTTCAAGGCCAAAACATTTCAATAATGTGTCAATATATTTTGTTTGACACAAAGCTATTCTACCATCAACTTGCACAAACTAAATGCCCAAATGAATAACCTATCATGATTTTCATTAATTTTTAGGAAGACTAAATCTCCTAATGATCCTCTCATATCTTTTCTATGGCAAACAATGTTATAAGAGACATTCACTCCTACCAATTAAATGAAAAATGCTATCCATGAATTGTGAGTCAATTTCTCCCTACACATAAAAGAAGATTTCTCAAAGGGAAGTTGCATTCATCATCCCATACCAATGGATCTTCCTTCCAATCCATGTGTCACATCCTCACTAAAACTATTAATGGATTCCTCATCTATGATCGAACTTCAATAAAATCCAAAAAAATGGACTTTTATAAAATATGGATTAAAATCTTATATCCGTTACTTAACAATCTTTAAAGTCATAAGATGTAATGTCTATTGAAATCACGCTAATATGTGTATGTAGTTCTTTTCTCCCTTTAGTCTACTTAGTAGCTTTCCAAATTTTTAAGTTTCATGAAAGTTATGAATGTTATACCTTGGTTCATTTATTGCTCTTACGATTATATATTTTTTTCTTCTTAACTTCCTATCTTGCCTAGAATGAAGATTTTGAGAGAACTATTTCATTCCATGTATCATATCAGTCAACTAGATCAATACATGTATTTGTTTTACATAACATTTATGCATAGTATACATATTTAGCTTGCATGACACATCAATGTCCCTATGTCATCATGACGCATCTATGTGATCGGAGTTATCAAACCATTAGTGAAAGTTGTGCATGTGCATCCATCCATGCCCGTCCCCTCTTGAAACACTTAATCCCTCACCCAAATAATTACATCGAGCTTGAGGTAGGCCACATTTTTCCTCCTTCTCATGCTAGAGAGGTGGTCTAGTAGATCCTTGGTGCTTATTCAATAGCCTTTGGATGGTCACTTATCTATTCACTTGGAATATTTCATAGATGGCTCATGATAGGTTGGATTCATCTTTTAGTGGGAGGTGTATCAACATTGTATTTCCATGTATTGCCATCATTTTCTTGGCATGTGTATTTTCCATTGTCTATGGTAGGATCAATGACAATTGATGACATGTTATTCATTGTTTTTGCTATTCAGTATCTTGTCTTGATTGCTCAACTTATAGGGGATACTCTGTTGGGTTTTTCCTAGAATTCTTCACATCTTCTTATAGTCAATTTTGAGATTTTGTGAGCGGGTTTATGTTCATGGTTTCATGTGCATGTTTGGTGCATGCTTGTGTGATAGGTTGTTCACATGGTTGCTTTTCTAGTGAGGCACTTGTGATGTGAGTCATGCACTAGACATGTAGGTGTGATCCTATTAGTGAGAGAGTATTCATTTATGGTAGATTTCTAGCCTACTTTTACATTGTTAGTCTTGTGATTGCTAGTATGATGTCTTCTCCATTTGATGATAGTGAATTTCCAAGATGGAAAGCTTAGTGTGGGATACATTGGTTCATATAGGGTTACACATGTATGTGCATAGGGATGCATAGAGGCCTCATGGCATGCTCGGGCATGTATGGATGGATATGCATGCACTAGCCAACTCCACTACCTAATTGCATCTTATTGATTCTGTATATGAGTTTGTGATGTATGTGGAGACAATTAGTGCATTATGGTAGAGATTACATGATATGTATTTTGAATCCATTGAATGATGTGAGACATGTATCATGTGGATGACTTCAATGATGGCATTGTGGCTGTGATGGACATATTTGATGATGTTCCTTTAGGTAGGTGTGATGGTGACATCAGAGACATGCATGTAATGCATGTCAAGTAGTGGTTTCAAGAGAATCTTGGTAGTCCATTATGCCAATCATAGTGATGTCACATTCTACTATGAATCATGTCAAGGTTCTTCTTATTCATTGGATAGCACACATATGGCTTGGTCGCTTGATGCATAAGACAACTTCCATGTTACTACAATTTGTGAGTGTTTTTATTGATTATCAGGTTAGAGTTGTGGATGTGTGTACATGTGTGATGGCTCAACATATGACATTGACCGTGTAGGAGATGTATGCCTTATGCCACCTAGTGGAGCATTGTTTACACACAGACATGTATATTATGCGCCTTCATTCCCTATGAGCTTGATATCACTTAATTAGTTGCAAAATAGTGATGTTGTTTATCACTTGGTGAGCATCATTTTTTGTTGCAATTGGGAAAACATATGCATTTTATATGTGCCAAGTTTTAGCATAGACATCCACTATAGGTACCCCATATGATAGAAATCTTGTCTCAGTGGGAGCTCCACCTTATGTGTGGTGTGAGACTTATCATGTCTCATCTTATCTACCTATAGACATGTTTATCCACATTCATGATGCACATCTATCGAAGGATTCAAATTCTTAGATAGAAGATCAAGTACATGCTCACATAGAGCATGCTTATGGATGATCATGATGCTTATGTAGAGCATGATTTAGCTGGTCACATGGATGTTCACGTGCATCACATTTTGGATCATGTGTTAGATTCTCATTTAGAGTAGGAGGTGGAATGCTCATGTAGAGGATTATGATTACACTTGATTAGATATTATTCATCATTTTGACCTTAATGTTGATGTTGTGGGGTTAGCTCATGTGAAGCACTTTGATACACTTGGAGTGGAAGAGAAGGATAGCTCTTATGGTACATAATGTCTGGTAGAGAAGGATAGATATTAGGATGCATACTTAGGCACGTCATTGGTTGACATGATGGTTGATTTGGATGTTGAGGATTTGGTGGTTATATAGTCATTCTTAGATTCCCTCGTTGATGTGGATATGTTAGGACATGTTGTTCTTGATGATGGTGCTTTGGATGCCTTGGATACAAGCACGCTTACTTGGTTAAGTTATTCAGGATAGCATAATTGTCATCAACATTCTAGAGTCTAATTTACTAACTCTTATTCTGGATACTAGACATTGCAGTTGCTATTAGAGCATTTACGCTTGGAGTTGTTAATCATTTGATGATTGACATAGGCATAGAGTGAGTGGGAGCCTTTTAGGAACTTCATCAATTTTCACATTATTTAGATGTGAATTCAACTCTTGTTGATATGAATCTAGAGCAATTTGAGGGGCTTGGATATAGTTTGATTGAGGTAGTTGTAGAATAATTGGTCTAGGTTGAGATTTGGATGCTTCATAAATAGTATTGTATAGTCCTGCATCATTCCTTGTCTAGGTTTCTGCTTATGGTCATAGACCCTTAAGTGGGAGATTGTTGGGGATATAAGGGTCCTGTAACCCTACCCTTATATTGTTATACATATATCCTTTATAGAGTCTTGTCTTAGATTATCATTATGTGGATTTTAGGACTCTCATGCAAGTGTTGCACATCTTCACTTACTCTCTCTCTCTCTCTCTCTATCTATCTATCTCTCTCTCTCTCCCTCTCTCTCTCTCTCCCACTATCTCCTCATTGCTCTTCTTTTTTATCCCGCAAAGGCCTTCATTAACCATAATTTGTGCATGCATGACATTGTGATTAATTCCTTCAAGAGGACATGTAATTGTTTTGTTGGTCATATGAATAGTCAATGAGCACTTTTAGCCATTTTCAACAAAGTTGTGTGCTTGAACAACCATTAGTGTTCCAAAATGACATCTTCTAGTATGTCATGGTCATGGCAAACTAAGAATGTAGTTTGTATGGGATATTTATCAATGAATATCCAAATGATGACTCTTCCCACATATTGGATATGTGTGCCATTGACACATATTAGTGAAGCTTGTCTTCTGAACAAGTGACATCTAGGTGGAAATTAATGACCATTTGATGGTATTGCATGAGGTTTCCATATTGACTAATGATGTGAACACATTTGGAGTGTGGAATCCAACTTGGACTTTTATGACTGGGCTTGAATAAACTTGCGGTCCACATTAATTGTATGTAGCAACTAGGTAGGCCTCATTAAACATTTATGTTCTTGGCCGTTTATCCCTTTTTTGTATCCATGTTTTTCTCCTAGAAATACATTTAAGCTCCTCTTGTGATCTTCTTCTTCAATTCTTTTAGCCTTAATTTTTATGTTCTCCACTTTTTGAAGTCCAACAAGCTCTTTCATCCAAGATATTCCTCATAGAGCTTGAGTCTACAACCTCCAATGCAGTTTGGCAAGATTTCACTTTCAAGTGTGGCAAAAATAATTATTCTACTTGAGGATACATGGTTGACCATGAGTGGTCCATAGCCTCTCTTCCAACACTTTTTGGCATGTTGTTTTGCTTTGTATTCTAGGACAAAATCTTGTATTTGCATATCTTTATAACATATGTGTGCATCATAGCATGTTTTCTATTGCTTCTTTGCAACATAAAATGCTTGCCATTACATTGGTGTGCATCTCTTGCAATTTCTCTAGCTCATAGACTTATAAGGAGGTTTCATGAACAATCCACTAGTTATCTTGTGCCACTCTTAAAGTTGATACTAGGAAGTCCATAGGAAATATGAAATTTTGTCCATAGAGGAGATTTAAGGGTGTGGCACCTATATTTGTCTTATATGCCATACGGTATACCCAAATAGCATGACGAAGCTTCTTTCCACATTCAAAACTTCCACTCTTAACTATATTTTGAAGAACTATTGTGCAAGACTCACAAGGTCCTATGCAGTCATGACAAGTGAGATTAGCTAGCCCTCACATGTCCAACAAGTGCAAATAGTGGTGATTTGATAGTATGAACTAGTCAATTTCATGGAAACATGTGCTCTAGTGATGGTAGATGTGGGGATGGGTCAAGTAATGCATGCACAAGTGGGTTTCCACCTCACACAATACCTTCTACACACACATGTGTGTTGCAATACTTGGTGCAACAACAAGCACAAAACAAGCAATATCTCCTAGTTGTGGTACCCATATATGGTCAATAATGGGTTCCTTTTGAATATTTCAATGAGAAACATCTAATACTAGTATTTTTTGCTCAATTGGACTACTCTACTCCAAGTTACTCTTAAAAAAATAAGTGTCAAGGATCACCTACCTACACCTAACGACTCCCTATGCTTCATACACACACATGATATCAGTAAAAAAAAAAGGTTGGGAAAGGGTAGACAACACCTCCAAGCATACATTTCATGCCTCAAACACACATACAAGATTACAAAGAAGAAGATACACAAGAAAGAAGAAGGAAACATGAGTTTCACAAGTTTTTTCTGTATTATGGCTAAACATCTTTACAAGTGTCACAAAGTGACTTATATACAAGTGCCCTAAGTTTAGTCCTTTTACGCAAGAGACAGATAGTTTCTCCAAAAATCCCTAAAATCCTACTATTGTACATGGATATTGTTAGACGCATGAAGGAATATGCATCTAGATGATTTCTCTAGTGCATTTACAAGGCTTTCAAGTGTTTCATGATGGGATATGTGAAAAGAAAAACGGCTATCTTTTTGAGAAATTTGTGGGCCTAGTCTTGTTCACTTCTTCTCGCTAATTCTTTCCTTTCTCATCTTTGACTCCGTGAAACACTCTCCTCCTCTTCATCTTTGCGGTCCCTTGACAAGCTTCATTCGGGTTTTCCTAACACACAACAAATGGTTGGAGATGTCTTCATAATTGTTGTCTACTCTTCAGAATGCTTTCGTTTTAGCTATTGATCTCCACTCACGAGGACGTGCTGCATTGTTGTTGGCCTTGCGTGCAACCAGTAGTTGACATGGTTTCCACAATTGTTTGGGAAAGGGATTTTTTCACAATTCCCTCATTCTTATTTCTGGTCTTTTGGCTTATGCTTCGGCTTCCCCCTTTGTACTTCTTAAATTGCAGCCATTGGGGTCTACTTCATTCATTCATCCTGTGTCTTTACTTCCCTTGTGTCTTCTTTTAGCATGATGTGTGCACCTATGGGCCTTTGGGTAGATGGTAAGATTATTCTTTTACTAATTGATTTGTTACCTTTTTCTTTGATCTTCTTCTTCTTCTTCTTCTTCTTTTCTTGCTAGATTCCACTTCCACACATCCCTCCTCCTGAACTCTATCATCTTGGACATGATTTTGATGGTGATGTGCATGAGTTTCATAGACTCATTGTTCTTTGGCATTGAGTAGGTTTGCTTCACAAATCGTGAAATTTTTCCGTTGTTTTAATTTGACTCCATCATTTGGGGCTTCTCAGATGAAAATGTAGATCATAAGCTACTAATCTTGCATTCATGGTAAGGACTCGATGAGAACATGAGTGGTGAGTAGTATGCCATAATTGTAGCAAGACTAGGTGTAAATAACAAGCAAAAAATGAGAGGTGCTACTCCTTGGTTTATACTCATGAAGTTTAAAAATCATATGCACATGTAAACACCTTCAAAACTATAAGTGCCATGTTGAGTATCTTATTTGTGAGCTTTATTGCTAAATTTGGGACATTAGCATGTCTTGCAAACCAAAATTCCATTATGCAGATCATATATTCCTCTGTAGGTAGGTATTTATGTGGTGGGATTGAAAGTATAGGAAAATTGAGCCATTTTTCATTGGTAGTACCTTTCTACTGTGCTTCCCAAAATTCTAGCCACCTTTGTCTACTAGACAAAAAGATGGATTCACTTGTAGTAGATAGGGTGCCTCTTGCCAATGTACTCTCAAAGTTGGATTCTTCTCCAAGAAATGCTTAAGCCAAACAACATCGACATCATTGAATTGCTCTTGTGTGTAATTGAATGTTGTAGCCATAAATTTTAAGTTGTGGTCCGAATCTTTCCGTGTGATCTTCTTTATGTACCTATGAGTTCCTTCATGACACCATAGGGTATGTTGAATGGCTTCAATATTTTATCTAGTTCTTTGCTTTTGATTTTTTATTCCTTCATTACTCATGCTACTGCTTCTTCGAACTCCTATGTCATGCAAGACACCAGTAGTGCCCATTCTTTTTTATCTAACTTTCAATGTATGACATTAAGACCTCATCAAAAACTTCTACTTGCTGGTCTTGGATAGGAGAATGAATGATGGGGGGTAAAGAGGACATACCTCAGTCTCTTGAGAAACCACATTAGGTTTGGGCATTACTAGTGTCCCCATGTTCATCCTTTGCATCCTTTTCCCATTTCATAGTTGTGTTATTTGTTCTTGAAGCTGAACTATGATTTGATCTCTTTCCTCTACTTGGTTCTTCAGTTTGTTCAACTCGGTCTCCACTTTAATTTTGCTTTCACAAATTTTCTTTGACTATTTTGCAACTTGGCTACAATGCTCTGCATACATCTTTATTGATTCATCCTAGTCCTTTTTTAGTTTAGTTGTGTCCCATATATACTTCTCTTCAATCTTTGCTTGATTCACTTTTTCTACTTCCAATCGTGTTGCATAGTCTTCCAACTACTTTTTTAAGCCTTGGATTTCTTCATCATTTTGTACCTTAATCCATCCAAAAGCATCTTTAATAAGTTCATGAGTGAACCAAATAGTTATAAGCCTCCCTTGCAAGTTTGTGACTTGAGCTTCTGGAATGGATGATTTGGCATTTGTTGGATGCAATGTGTTCATAACCTGTGTGCATCTCTAAAAATCTGATTTTTTAAATAGCAAGCTTAAGATATGCATTGATTCCTACTTTTGTCCATGTTTCAATAATATGAGGTTGCGATTAATGTGGAAATCTTGACTCATGACTACGAATTGATGATATATGTCCATTATCCATATAGTAATTAGGAATAGGTGTTCACTTGCCGGTTGGTCATCTCTGAACCAATGTCCTCTTGCCTTAACAAAAAATTCTTAAGGGAACTTGTCCACTTGAGGAATTTCTTTGGTATCTTCAAAAGCCATCTACACTCAAACCATCAAGTCTTGATTAGCATGAGAGAATATGAAAGTCTTAAAGATTTTCATTGTGCTCATTCTTGATTCATCCCTCCTTCAAGTGATTCCCTTATTGCATTAGTTTGATCATCACTTGGATGTCCTTAAGAATTGAATAACATTTTTTTAATTTTTGATCTTTTGTGAGAAATAAAACAAATGGATTAGTAATAGCTGAGCAAAAAATTATTTATGGTTAGTAGAAGCCCTAAACTACTGGAGTACAATTGAAGATTTATTGCTCTTTTTTAAGGAAATGTGCACCACTACATAGTCTTGGAGAAGCCATGTGCCGAATGTGTGGCCTTGTAGTGTGGTCCTATTGTGCATACTCTAGATGCATTCAACTCAGCATGGGTGCAAGAATGACACTGCTTCTTAAACCCTTTTTTTTATTGATCTGCATCTCCACACTTGATATGTTATGGTAGCTCGATGTTGATCCACATGTGTTTGAACTTGTTTTTTTCTGGTTTGTCTTCTATTTGTCTTCATTCTCAATATGTGGTTGATCTTCTCATTTTCTTCATTTGGTTCCATGAACTTTGTAATGTTTGGTTGTGATAAGTCCTTCAAATAATCTTTGGTTGAAGCATTATTTCTTTGTGAAATGCTTGTATAGTTTTCTTTGGAATCCAAGCTTGTTTATGATGGCTTTGGACTTAGATGAGCTTCCTTGGTACCCAAACTTGAATAGTCCTCTAGCTGACTGGCCTTGATATTTCTGCTCTGTTTGACTTCTTCCATCTAGGGTTTTGTGGTTGTGTTTGTCTTTGATTTGATTGATTCTCTTTAAGTTGGTCCTTGTTAATTCATATTTGCTTAACTCCCTTGATTTGTAGCTTGTTGGTGCTCCTTGATGTTTTGCTTGACAAGAACTCTCTGCTCTCCTCTCGAGAAATGATAACCTCACCATGGATCTCTCGAAGATTTTCTTGGGAAGGAAGGATAGTAGTAGAACCAATGTTGTGGTTAACAAATAAAATGGATTGAAGAATGAGTAGATTGTTGAGAAGAATAAGTGCATAGTTTATCCACATAGACTTCCATACTTTTCCTTAAGAATTCCTTAAAAACATGACACATTAATCTCTAGAAAGTGGTTGGAGCATTAGTTAGGCCAAATGACATGACCCTAAAAGCATATACTCCCCATTGAGTAGCAAAAGAAATCTTATGTTGATCCTTAGTAGTAATAGCTACTTGATTGTATCTTGAAAACCCATCAAGGAAGCTATACACTTCCTTGCCTACTACTCTTTCCAAAAGATGATTAGTGATAGCCAATGGGTAACTATCTTTGATAGTGGCAACATTAACCTTCTTCAAGTTAATACAAATACTAATGGAGAAACCCACTCTGTATGCTCAATTTCATATATGAATCCGACTACTAATATATCGTCTATCTCTTCTTTAATTGTGGATGAGTAGACACCATTGTAAGTGTATGTTGTTTTTTGAAGGATTTTCTTCAGGAGTCATAGGGATCCTATGAGAGAAAATCTTAGGATCTACTCCTTTCAAATCCTTATAAGTCCACACAAAAATTTCTTGATACTCTCGTAGTAATTGTATCAGTTCTTGATCGTCTTCCATGTATACATCCTTGCCTATGAAAGTGCATCTATGTTCATCACTCTCTTGGGTTATTATGTTCTTAGTTTGCTCTTTGTTTTCATATGCTACTCCTTCCTATGCTTCTCTCTTAGGCATTTGAATAACAATTTTTCTTTCTTCCACCTCATATGGTTTCAAGTGTTCAAGAACTTCAAAGCATTCCTGTTGTTAATCTTCTTCCTCCCTATCTTCAGTCTTCTTATTAGGGTTCTTTGGGTATTCTTCAATGGAAAAGATATTACAATTCTCAATTAGGATTATTCATTTCAACTTCCTTTAGATGTTGTTCTTTTGAATCAAATTTAGGTTCTATTATGATACTTTCATAATCCTTGTCTTCTTCCTCTTCCTTTTTGTCATCCTTTGCTTCTTGGATTCATACCATGTATAGGCTTAGGTCATGTCCTTCTTCATCTATACATTCATTCATGGTTAGCACTTCCTCGTTTATGAACACATCTAAAGTTGCCAGTATTTCCATCAAGCCATGTGGTTCAAAGGCTTCATCAGGAAATACTTGGGGCATGCATGTTGGGTCTTCTATAGGTCTCTCTTCTTCTTGCCATGGCTTCCAACATTGGAGCATCTTCTTTTCTCTTTGGGAATCTCTGCAAATTCATAGTTCGGTATCATCGTTCATCCAAGATTAAGCACTAGATCAAGAACTTTGTATCAATACATCATCTTCCTATTTATGGATGGGATTCCATTGCAAAGGTGGAGCATCTCTATAAGATAAGTTTTGGAGGTTTATTTTAGTTGTTGTGCCTTGATGTTGAAGGTACAAAGCATCTTTTCCACAATCTTCAACTACTTCAATTGTCTCATGAATGGTCATCCTAGAATCATTTCATAGCTGCATGCCTTGCAAAATTGACATATGGCTAAATTGTGTTCAAACTCTACTCTGCATGTAGACAAGATCACATTTTCGAGGAGTCCTAAGGGATGCTCTTCATGATCATTTGCTAATTGAAGTTTCATTCTAGTTGGACTTGAGACTGGTTTTCCCCATTTTTCCCAATTTTTTTTAGTAGCAAGTCCTACTCCAACACCAATGTCTAGTATGGCTTTAGCCATGTATCCTCAAAATGTGATTGGAAGACAAGTGTTTCCTTCATCATCTTCACTAAAATATCCTATTTTGTCAAGGAGAATTCTTATTGTAGGGTTTTCCTCACTAGTGTCTAAAGTAACTTGTTCTTTAATGTTAAGATGAGTGGCTAATTTATTCAATTCCAGCTTGTAGAAGTTCTTCTAAGGTTAAAGAACAATGGACTTTAGCCTTCCTTAACTCTTGTAGAGTGGTTGACACTTCCTCAGGCGTTCTTTTTCCCTTGTATCTTAATGTACAAGCATGGAAGAAATCAAATTTTTGTTCATAGTCTCCCATATAGTTTGGAAGTATGGTGAGGCTAATCGCCTCCTTTGTCTCAAATTCTTGATTAGACAGATTATCTTCTTCAATTTACCACTTTGTACTTCTTGACTTGCACCTACTAGGGTCTACTTCATTCATTCAGCCTGTGTCTTTTCTTCCCTTGCGTCTTCTTTGAGCCTGATGTGTGCCCCTGTGGGGCTTTTGGTAGAGGGTAAAATTATTCTTTTACTTACTGATACCTTTTTCTTTGATCTTCTTCTTCTTCTTTTCCTACAAGCATCTAGCTCTATGAAAGGAGGGATGTCTCTTTCGGTCTTTTTCCATCTATATTCTTGGAATTTGGCCCACAAGTCTTCTGGCCAATTTTCCTCTACATCATGAATAAATGCATCAATCTTCATGGTCTCTTCAAATGTTGTGGGTAGTTCTAGTTGTGCGTGCTTTGACTTGAATTTTCCTAAACATTCTTGGAATGCTTTCTCTAGAATTCTCATCTTTGGAATGGCTGGGATTGATTTTTCTACCATATCGGGAGCAATTTCAATAAGCTTCTAGCATATTTCCAATATTTCTTTCTCCAGATCTCCCTATAACAAGGTCCTCTTGGTGTTGATGGCCTCACTCACTATCTTAATGCCACTTGAGCTCTAGGTGTAGCATACATTATGTTGGCATATTCCAATCCATAGGAATTTCCATAGCCATCATATTCATAGTGTTGTTGTTCATAATTTGCTTCATACTCTATGGGGTTATGGTCATCGGCATAATAATCACCATAGCCTTGCTCATGACTTTGGATCATGTTTTTTGAGCTTGTTAATGGGGTTGTAGGTACTACTGCTCTCTCTAGGTTCTCTTTCGGTTGTATGTACTTGACTAGCACTACATTTTGAGGATGGGGTGGTTGTTGTCCCAACAATAGTTGAGGTTGAGTATAACCCTCATACTCATGTGGTCTCTAAGACATTGGGGATCCTTGATATGGAGCATACCTCATAACCGCCATAAATGATTCTCTTAATGGATATCCATAAGGCCTATATTGAGGAGGTTGTAGGTGTCTTGGTTGTCAATTGTAAGGACAATTTTCAATAATGTGATTGGTATACTTTTACTCAATGTGCCAATAGAAGTTTGGTCATGTTGTATAATAACATGGGTCTAAGGGGTAGAACCCTTGGGTTTCTAGGTGTCAAACCCTTGTCATTTATGGTTTATGCACCCCTTTTTGGATGGGTCTTGAACTTAGGGCTAAATTCTCTAAGGTTGAGTACCTTAGGCTTGATTGGAAACCTCTCCTAGCCACTTGGTTTTTATGTGAAATCTTAGAGATTCTTCTTTTAGAAGCCATGTGATTTCATGTGATTTCCTAAGCTTGAAAACCATGTGAACACCTTAGGGACCCATGTGATGGAAGGCACACATGTCCCCTTGAGAGGGACTTACCCGCTTGGACTTGGAGCTATATATTGGAGGGATTGGTTGGGTGGAAAGTGCATCTCTCTTCCTAGCGTGAGTCTACTTAGTTAGTCTTCTTAGTTTGTGTGTGAAGGCTATGGAGTCCTTCCACAACAGTGGTATCAAAGCTAAGGTTTTAGAGCCTGAGAGGAGGCATTGCTCACGGTGGATTTCCAAAATCTTTGAAGGACTCTTACTTGCAAAATAGAAGCATATGACCCTGTGCCAATAGGGCTCCAGCCAACCAATCTAGAGGCGGCCAAGCAGAATCATGCTAACACATGGGCCGTCTGGATGACCAATCATTTGCTCATTGGAATGAGAAACTAGTGGGCTATTCTCACGGCCTAAGCCATGAGGCTATCTCCTCTCTCGTTGACAAAAATATGACTCGCAACAGTGCTTAATTCATGGAGTTCAGATGCATTTTTTTATTTCATATGGGATAAACTACTCTCAAACACCTCTGTCGAGAGGTTTTTTGAGGTCCATCCGAAAGCTCCTCTAGGTGATGGATGGAATCCCTAATGGGTTTGAAGGAAGTCACAAATAACGAAGGCATCCATAGTCATATGCAAAGATAAAACCATAGAGAGAGGTCTCTCTCTCAAACGTTTGTGTGAAGATACAAACCCAAACATGGAGGAGCATGCAACTTCATCAAAATGAATTCGGGGAAGTATTTCGTTGTCAATTCCCTTACTCTTTGCATATTTTAATTCTCTATTGCCTACGTGGATGTATAATGTTAATTATTCTCACAATATCTTATAGCATTGAGGAAGCTATGATATAGGGAGGATACTCTTTCAAGAAGCTATCAAATGGAGCTTCTTTATCACATGAATTCAATTTTGTTGGAGTTAGACGTCTACGAAAGCACACGAATAGCACAAGGAAGAAGAAGAAGCTTGGAGCACAACACACAATATTGAATGTATACAAAGATAAGTAACCCGTTAGGGCTATAGGTGTATATACAAGTCGGGAGAAAAAACCTCCTAAAGAGGGAAAAAAGTGCCCCAATGGTCCTAGTGTGTTCACACACATCACTACCTAAATATATCAACAAATCCCCCCTGGGAGTGATGCGGTGAACAAGGAGCTGACACTCATGTATAAGGTGATGGAATCAATCCACAAAAGGAAGTAAGCCCAAAGCTTTGCGGAAAGCTTCAAACTTCTCCCTAGGTAGAGCCTTCATGAAAAGGTCTACAATGTTCTCCTGCATGGGCACATATGCCAAGCTGATCTCTCCAACAGAGAACCTCTCCCTAACATAATGATAATGCACCTCAATGTGCTTAGTGTAAGCATGGAACACATGGTTCCTCACAACTACCAATGCACTCTGACTATCAGTGAAGATGGTGGTGGTAGAAGATTGACCAACACCCAAATCAACCATAAGACATCTGAGCCACACTTTTTCAACTCTCGCTGTGAAAGCTACCCTATACTCAGCCTCATAGTTGGAAGTGGCCACATTAGGCTGCTTCTTGCTCATCCAAGATATGCATGAGCTAACAAGCATGAAGCAAAAACCACTAGTGGACACATGAGTGTCATAGCAACCAACCCAATCAAAGACATAAAAAGCATGCAAATCTAGTGGTAGTGATCCCCCTTTGGATAAAACAACCCAAGTAGCTAGGTACCACTCAAGTAGGAAAAGATGCGCTTAACCGCCTACCAATGCTTGACACCTGGGAAATGCATAAACCTTCTCATCTGTGAGACAGGAAATTGAATATCTGGCTGAGTAATGCATAAGTAAATCAAGCATCCAATACCGATAGAGAATAACATCCAATGCATCTCCAACATCATGAAGACTCAGTTGTAAACCTGTCTCCAGAAGAGTGGCAATAGGTTTACAATCTTCAAGGCCAAAACGCTGCAATAATGTGTCAATATATTTTGTTTGACACAAAGTCATTCCACCATCAACGGGCATAAACCGAATGCCCAAATAATGATGCAAATGCCCCAAATCAGACATCTCAAATGAGGCATGTAAATCAGCCTTGAAATCAGCAATATGCTTCTCATGAGGACCAGTGAGCAACATGTCATCAACATACACCATAATGATCAGAAATACATCATTAACACGCTTAACATATAAGGTGCTTTCAGTTGAACTGTTCTGAAAACCATGTGCAATCAGATAGGCATGTATCTTTTCATACCAAGCACGTGGTGCTTGCTTTCAACCATATAATGCCTTCTTTAACCTGCACACCTGGTTTTCATGCCCTTTCTACACAAAGCCATGGTGTTGAAAAACATACATTTCTTCATGCAAGTCACCATTTAGAAATGTTGTTTTAATGTCCAACTGATGTACATTCCAACCATGATGAGCTGCAAGTGCATAGATGCTACGAATAGTAGTCATTCGCAAGTAGGTGCAAAGGTTTCATCAAAATCAATGGCTCTTTCCTACGCATAACCCTTTGTAACAAGTCTAGCCTTATATCTATCAATTGTTCCATCAATTTTATGCTTCAGCTTGTATACCCACTTAGTGCCAATGGCCTTCTTACCAGGAGGCAAGTACCATTTTTCATGATAGCATCATATTCAGATTCCATTGTAGCCATCCAATGTTCAAACTTTTGTGCTTCATCAAACGAAATAGGCTCGGTCTCATCACAGAGACTAGAGGCAACCATTGCATAGCAATCTAATGCAAAAGAGGCACTATGAGAGCTTGAACGAGTATGGTATGATAGAGGTGCATCCAATTTTTTGTCATGCAAAGTCTGCACTACCCATTTTGGCATAGTTTTTGCCTCCTCAGTATCAACTCTCGCATCAATAAGTGCATCATGCAAATTTGCATCAGAAATGGAATGATCTACATCATCACATGAAACCTATAAAGGCTGAGAAGTTGCCTCAATAGGACTAGCACTAGACTGTCCACCTGTAAAAAGAGACAACAAAGTATCATATATGTCTTTGGAGCTAAGAGATGTCTCCTTCGTACATGAAAGTAAAGGCTGAATAGCATCTTCCACAAAAACAACATCAGGGCTAACCAAAATGCATTTAATTTGTGGATGATACAGATGATAGCCTTTGCTTTCAGAACTGTACCCAACAAAAATACATTTTAATGCTTTGTCATTCAATTTCTTGCAATTTTGTTCAGGCACTAATGCATATGCCAGACAACCAAAAACACGCAGATGAGCAATAGATGGCTTGCGACCATGTCAAGACTCATATGGAGTGATAGACTGGAGTGATTTAGCGAGACACGTGTTAAGTACATATGTTGCACACATGACAGCCTCAAGCCAGAAACTATGTGGGAAAGCCTGACTCTTTACCATACACATCGCCACCTTCATGAGTGACATGTTCTTCCATTCAGCAACTCCATTTTGTTGAGGTGTATACAACATTTTGCACTGATGTTTTATCCCATGTTCAACCAGAAATGCATTAAAGTTAGAAGACATATATTCCCCCCCTCGATCAGAACAAAGGGTACCCATTTTATATGCTGACAGATTTTCAGCCAAAACCAAAAACTATTTGAAGCACATGAAAACTTTGGAATTTTCTCTCAATGGATATACCCATGCATGCCTGAAAAAATCATCAATGAAAGTCACGAAGTAAAGATAGTTTCCAAAAGAGGGTGTCTGCATAGGACCATAGACATCACTGTGAACAAGCTTCAATTTTTTAGTAGCTCAAATTGAACCATCTTTTGCAAAGGAGGAATGCTACATTTTGCCCAAAATACAACCTTCATAGACATGTTTTCTGGGTGCCTCAAGTTTGGGCAAAGAGGACACCATTTTAGATTTCTACAGGCATAGCAAACTAGCAAAATTCAGATGAACAAAGCATGCATGCCAAAGCTTTGCGTCTGACATAGCTTAAGAATCATGTACTGCACATGCTGAATCATTCATAGATTTTTCATAGTCTATGAGCTTATACAACCAACGACATAAAATTCCAGAAGCAATAATCATGTTGCCATTTGACAGATCATGAACTGTAAATCTGTCATCAACAAATTTCACAACCAAGCCAATCTTGGCTAATGCAGGAACTGATAAAAGATTTTTCTTGATCCCTAGCACAAATAAAGCATCTAACAAAGTGAAAGAACTACCATCAGTAGTGGTCAGAATGATCTTGCCAACTCCCATGATAGGATAAGAGGAGTTGTGGGCACATGTGATAGTATACCCTATAGGGAGGGCACGAGTGAAGTGAAGAAACTGTGCTAGGAGGTAATATGTTTGGTTCCCCCACTAGCAAAGTACCAAACATATGAGTCTAGTGCAAACATACACTCTTCAGGAGAAGATGGGTCAAAATTGCAAACAGTAGTAAATGCCCATTCTTCATTCTACACAAGATTATCAGACTCCGTTTTTGGTGTAGAGGCCTCTACAACAACCATTCCAGGCTCTTTTTTCTTTGCCTTTTTTTTCTTTGCCTCTTTTGCATTCAATTTTGGATAATTCTTTATGAGATGATTTTTTCGTTTACAATACTTACAAAAGAATTTCAGCTTTTTTGATATCTTCTCATCTTTGTCTTCCTTCTTTGAATGTGCAACATTTGTAGATTTCTATTTACTAGTAGATGAGATCCATTTACCTTTGCCCTTCTGACTAGCCAGGGAAAGCTTGATCTGCAACACACATAATGGACATGTTCTACCTAGACTACTCTTCTTGCAATAGAACAGAGACTAACTCCTCAAATGACAAGGCATTTGGATTACCTTTCATCATCAAACAACGAGTAGCAACAAAACTCTGATATGAATTAGGAAGACCATTTAGAACAGTCTGCACAAGTGAGCCATATGGTGTAACTTCGTCAACATAAATCAACCGTTCCTTCAAGTCTTTGATATTTGTTAGAAAATTGTCCATACAATCACCTTCATTCATATGCTCACTCTCCAACTGTTTTTAGAAGTAAGCAACATGAGCCTCATTCCTAACCTTGTACAATGTAGCAAGTGTATCCCAAGCATCCTTAGCTATTCTTTAAGAGCGAATGTGAGGAATAATGGCATGTTTGACAGATAAGGCTATCAATGCACGTGCTTGAGCATCTCTACCATCCCAACGAATTTGCTCTGTAGTAGGTGTAGTAGAAATCAAAGCACGAATAGGAATCTTAAGAATATCAACATCTTCAATGCCATCTGCATCAGCTTCAATACCTGTATTTTTAGGTGTAATAGGATGTTTTTCAACACCCTTCACAATGTTCCACAGTCCTTTTGCAACCAATACATGTTGCATCATATAAGCCCACAATGGGTAATTGGTACCGTCCAACTTATCCTCAATAGCCAACATATGGAATAGATCACTACTTTCAGCCATGGCCTCTGACTAAAATACCCTGATGTAGAAAAATGATTGTATCTTAAAAAGTTTAACAGAACTACCTTGAGGAGTTCTGCTAAACCTATAGAAGACTTGGAGATGCTTATACTGGCAAACCGAAACCTATATATACCTTTGGCACAAAAAGATGAAATAGCTTGCACAAGCATTGTGATCTCCTAATCACCTTGAGTATGCTCACCAAATTTTGTGCGATTCTCAGATTGTGATCAGAGGGGTGTCGATGACATCCTAGATGAAGCGGAGACCTGCTCTAATAGCAATTCTTGGAGTTAGATGTATGAGAAAGCATGTGATTAGCACAAGGAAGAAGAAGAAGATTGGAGCGCAACACACAATACTGAATGTATTACCACTAGAATGTACAAAGATAAGTAACCCATTAGGGCTATAGGCATATATACAATCCAGGGGAAATAACCTCCTAAAGAGGGAAAAAAGTGCACCGGTGATCCTAGTGTGTTCACACACATCACTACCTAAATATATAATCAAGTTCTATTTTCATTT
This sequence comes from Ceratopteris richardii, assembly GCA_020310875.1. Taxonomy (NCBI): domain Eukaryota; kingdom Viridiplantae; phylum Streptophyta; class Polypodiopsida; order Polypodiales; family Pteridaceae; genus Ceratopteris; species Ceratopteris richardii. The sequence goes on from CM035442.1 coordinate 120,714,700, forward strand.
TCTTTTGTATTTACGTGCATATTGCATGAGTAAATACCTATGAAAAGATCCAAAGTGTTACTTGGAGTATTGAAGTAGTTATGGGTTAGAGTTCTCCATTCAATAGGTTAGGAGCACCACAACATATAGAAAAGGAAAAGGCATGGAGAAGGGATCTTTGCAAGGACCAAATAAGGATGAAGTTTGGATATTCTCCCATTAATATTGCATCCCATAATCTCATGACCTCTTTTACATGATTGGATAAATGGTTTATACATTCTTTGCATAGATTTATCACATATAAATAATGATTTTATGCGTAATACTAGCGTATGAATGAGAGTATGATTTTCTTTAAGTTTTTTTTTTTACAAAGGCAACACATACATGTGCATGACTAGACATAAAGATTGTATCCATTTAGTATGCACATATAAAATAGATGCGTGGTTTTGGAAACACTCATCAAAACGCTGGGCTTCCATCTCCACCACCCACACACGGATGTGAGAAGGGTAGGAGGATCATCAATGAGTGGACACCCACGTGGACATATATTCATGCTCAACTAGCCAACAACTACACCTCCGGATCCAAGTTATGCATCCTGTGTGAGTAGAGATGCTCACACAAGGAGTACAAACTATAGAAGTATTCCAATAATAAACGACATGGAATGAACCAAACCCACTTCATTATCATGAGAACACTCAAGCAAAGTCAAGGGATGGATGAAGCTTAATTTCCAAATAAGTTTTTGCCCTCTTTTCTTTTCCTCTCAAACCATGAAACATGCACTACATGCTGTAAAAGAAATAAACTCATATGTGGATGCATAGATTCAGGTGGCCCAGTTTCTTTGATCACATAGACATTTAGCCATGGAAACAAGTTGCACTATGCATCCACTTCATTGCTTTGAGAAGAAAGATCGGATGTGCATAAAAATGTTCATGGTTAGGAAGAATGCATCTAATGCAATATTGCAACTTGCATATACAAAGTTGCATGGAAATTTTGCACCATCCTATGGACAAGAAAAGTTCAAACTGGGGAATTTTCGCATGCTTTAAGGAGGAGTTTATTTTTTGAACCTTATGCTTGCTACACCTTTTCCAATATAGGTGTGAACGTTTGGTGTGCACTAAGCACATCAAACATATTACATGGGTTTTTGAGTTGAGAGGGAGATTAAATTCCTAAAGTTTAGTAGGAGTTGAATATATTAGGTTGTAGGAATAATGTTGATGAGGCAGGTTGGCCACTATAAACCATTTAATTCCTTTATTTTTGGCTTGGTAATAAAAATCCAAATAATACTAAAATATATTAAGATTCAAATCCCTCTTATGGAATTTTAACTTCCATAAAAGGCCATGGCATGCCTAATTGGCAAAGCCATAGACTTAAGGTAATAGTAGGAATTAAAAACACCATATAATGGTGGTAACTTAGAGCACCTACTCTCAAGCTCTAAGGAAGAGAAAATATGATATAAAAGAATCTATGTAGTTTTGAAAGATGGAAGTGTTAGTTATCCTGTTCAAGAAAGTTCTTTGTATGAGAAAAATAAAGAACTATTTGGAGCTTTCCATTATTATTCCAAGCAAATGCAAGGCATGAAGAGAAGGTAAGACTCAAGGGTTTTAATAAACTAATTACCATTTTCTAATGTACTAGAAGTAAAGGGCTATTCAAAATGGTAAATGGCATTACCATCTACTTCAATATAAAGATTTGATTGACATGTCAACTATTCTTTGTTTAGATTACTCATTATGTAAAAAAAGGATAATATCTAGTTGAGATATAAACTAGCTCTATTATTAAGTGACACGACAACGATCTTTTAGAGTACATCTAAATGAAGGAATCTTTGAAAAGCCAATCTTTGCCATAAAGTCTTGTCAAATTGCAATTACAACTAAGACTTGGTAAGTTAAAAGTCTCATGAGCACCAAAACATGCTATGGAAATTACACTTACAAGTATATAGAAGTAATAGCTCTTACTTGATTAGACTAAAAGAAGGTTTGATCCCAAGATTCAAGATAAATTTACCTTTACTAAAGTGGAAGTGTAAGCCACATGGTATGGGACATCTAGGCTTAACCCACTTCTTTTGATTCGATGGTATGGGACATTGAATTTATGGGTAATTTTAAACTTGAAGTTTGGGATATTTTTCAGTGGGCTTGAAGGAGAGAAAACAAAAAGCTCTGAATAGTTCTTTTAACCAGGAGGAACAATAAAAGATTGAAAATAAAATCTTTCAAATTCTATTGAAAGAGCACAATTTTCAATATACCTCAGGAAATTTTTTAGGACAAAAAGTATTAAGGAGGGGAGAAAGTCCCCAAGAACTTGTATTTTTGCCTTAAAGTACCAAATAAGGTATTGAAAGCTAAAAGATATGCAAGAAATAGAAAAAAATGAAGTACTTCCTCATATTCTAGTGCTTCATTTCATCTTCCAACTAGATGAAACTCTCAAGGATTGGGAGTTCTTAAATAATCTCAATGTAAGAGAAGACGTTTATACTCCATAAGGATTTTACAAATCCTAACTCGTTTAGGAAAAGAAGTTGGATAAGCTATAAAAGATAATCCTAAAAGTATCTTAATGCTCCATGGGATAACATAATGGATTCCAATAGTGTATAATTACAGAAAGTGGTTTTCTATAAAATATCTATATCTCCAAGTAAAACCCATGGGTAAATCTTTTGAACATGAAGGGGTATATATGAGAAAGACCTAGTCTTATCTCTTATTTTGGCTAAATAATAGAAGAAAAACTAAAAGACCCGAGTAGGGCATAGATCAAGTCAAACTTTAAGTTTGATAAAATTAGTCACACTACACTAAATGGTTAACCAAATATTCAAGTAAGATTACTAGTGGTGTATCTAAGCAACTTAGTCCTTGCTTTCATAATTTGGTACCATACTTGATAGCAGATGAAGAGCATTAAAAAGGACAAAGAAGGTGTGAAGGTATCGAGACATAGTTATGTGGATTGGATGAAGAACCCACTAGTATGGGACGTTGGGTAGTGATTCCCATTGGGTACTTTTTCTTGATGGCCAAAAGAAAAATGGGACTCATGATCCAATAGAATACGTTAGAAAGATAATGTCTAGGGATAGGCACCTGCAATTATCTTCTCAAAGGGAAGAAGAGTTATTCCAATAGAGTTCTAAAGGTTCTATCTCTCAAATAAGGTTCATAGAGAATTAGAAACAAAGAGAGGATCAACTTCTTTGAGTTAGAAGATAAAACTCCAAAGATTGAAGCTCTTAAAAGCTTCATCCAAAAGTATGACTTGGAATTCAAAAAGATGATCTTAGGTCATGCTTCAAAGAAAGTTGAGAAAAATCATCTTTTGGATACTAGTGATAATTCAAGTTGATTGAAGAATAAGAAAGGTCTAGTTACGATGTCAGCATAGGACATCTTAAAATAGATCTATAATATAAAGGGAGAGAATTCTAGAAGGATCAAGAAGACCTTTAAGGTTTGAGATCCAACTAAAGAGCCATAAGGATTAAACATTGAAGAATTTATTGGAATAATCTATTTCTACTTGTGACCTTAAAGATAACCTAATCTTTTACACTATGAGTTCCCATCTTGGGACATAGTTATAAAGATCTTAATCCTTTTGGAAGAACAAGTAAAATAGAATTTCAATCAATTAGAGTCTTCAATAGTTAGATCAATCCCTATGCATTCTAGTCCCTTAAAGTGGATTCTCAAAACTAAAAGTTTTGAAAGAATATTGAACCCACTTTTTGTAAGTTATTCAAATTCTCTCTGAATATAAAGAGAATATCCTCTTAAAACTAGATAATCCACCTATACCATTCTATTGGTTGGGAAAGGATTATAAAATGAAATTCCCCTCTATTTAGATTTATTGAAGGTGAATTTCAAACAAGAAAATCCACCCATTTCACTAAAAGTATAGAGTATGTATACATCTAAGAGGAAGTAATTTGGGCAATGATTATGAAAGATTCATCTTCCTTTTAGAACAAGTTGGATTTTGATTTGGGAGATGAATCTGATAATTTGGGCAATGATTATGAAAGATTCATCTTCCTTTTAGAACAAGTTGGGCAACAATTATGAAAGATTCATCTTCCTTTTGAACTTAAGAAGCATTCATCGATTTTGTTAGGTTCATGCACAAGTGGTGCAAAGAGATGGACCAAGATAGCAATTTAGCTGAACTCACTTTGAATCCGCCTAATTTCACATGTTTGAGCTATGGATACCTAGATGGCACATGGCTTAAACAAGGAAATAGGCAAGGATGTTCTCTTCCACCCTTTTCATTCTTTCCATACTTTGCATTCGACTTAGTTCTTTTTTGTATGCAAAACTGGATGGAACTTTGAATGATCAAGGTAGGCAATTAGACCACACATGGATTCTCCTCTTAAAATTCATTTGGGATAGAAATTACCTTTTAAATAAAGAGGAAAATTAGAGAGATGAAGACCATGATCCTTGAGATTGATCATGGTCTCCACTCATTTTCGAGGACAAAAATGCTTTTAAGGGGGAGAGAATGTTTCATAATTACATGGGTCTAAGGGGTAGAACCCTTGGGTTTATAGGTGTGAAACCCTTGGGATTTATGGTTTATTTACCCCTGTTAGATGGGTCTTGAACCTTAGGGCTAAATTCTCTAAGGTTGAGTACCTTAGGCTTGATCGGAAGCTTCTCTTAGCCACTTGGTTTGTATGTGAAAGCTTGGAGAGTCTTCATATAGAAACCATGGGATTTCATGTGATTTCCTAAGCTTGGAAACCATGTGAACACCTTAGGGACCCATGTGATGGAAGGTACACATGTCCCCTTGAGAGGGAGCTACCCCCTTGGACTTGGAGCTATATATTGGAGGGGTTGATTGGGTGGAAAGTGCATCTCTCTTCCTAGTGTGATTCTAATTGGTTAGTCTTCTTATTTTGTGTGTGAAGGCTATGGAGTCCTTCCACAACAGGTCCCTACATAGGTGGTCTTGCATATGGGTAGAGATGTGGTGGGGGCAAATCCTCCTCTTGCACAAGCATGAGATGGATGATCCCCTTCACAATGTGTTCATATCCTTAGTATTGGCATCGACACTTGAGCATGATGGGGTTTTGCCCCCTGCTGGTTTTAAACTCCTAGCTTCTTGGCAACCTAGTCCACCAAGTCTTCTACATTCTTGGATTGGATAGACACACTACTAGAAGTGTCTTCCAACTTGGTTGGAGTATAAATGGATTCTTCAAGTTATCAATTAGGTTGTCCTCCAAATATATACATTCCCTAAGACACGCATCCAAAGTTTATAGTCACTTCACATATACCAAAGTTATAACATTCCCATTAGTTAAGCCATCCAAAAATAATGAGATATTTTTTGGTTGGGTTGGCCTTTCTCTAACGGGACATCGATCCACATATTGCTTAAAGCTTCATGATGCTAGTCTTACTGACTCATTGCTTGAATTTTTGAAGCTATGAATCAATGAAGAGGTATTATGTTTATTTCCTCTCTCAGAGAACTCACCAATGAACTCTTCCAAGAACTATTTAATGTTGGAAATCTATTGGGATCTAGGGGTTGGAACCATGCCAAAGCTATTCCCAATAGTGCGAGTCCAAAACTTTGATACTGAATAAAGAATTCGTCAATCTATTCAACTCAGAAGACCTTTTTAAATTCAACTATGTGATTATAATGATCTCATGATCCATCATAGTGATTTCTTAAACATTTTCTACTTGATAAGGTCTCAGTTTTCTGTCCACATCAAGTGGTCAAGGAATAACTTGAACAACTAGATGCACACCTGATCCTCTTCCTTGTGGAGGTCTTAGAGGAGAGGGTGGTCTATTCATCATCTCACCTCCCATATGACTATTTGGCACTCTACTATTACTTGTATAACAAAATGAGCATGAGGTTTGGGTGGAATATTTTGCCAACTACTTTGCCCTAGAATAGGTTTCCTTGGGTTTGTTGTTGATTTTGTGGATTTTGAGATGTGGTTGCTTGTTCCCTTGGAGGAAACACTAGTGAACCCATATATTGGAGCCTTGATCTCTCTGTATCAGTTACTTCCCAATATCTTCTCTTATCTTGATCCAAGTATTTGACTTTGGATGATTCTTCTAAGCAAGCAGCTTAAATGGTAGTAGGATTGACATTGCTTCTAGTTAAAGGCATAGTTGCTTGCAACAACTTATCCTTTCTAACAATTAGATACAAGTCCATTAAATCATCATCTTGAGGAATTCTATCTTTTCTCAAGACATTCACTACAACATACTTTCCTCTCGAGTAGTCACTGATTCTCTATTATCCATAACAGTCGAGTTATTTGGTTCCTCAATCTCTCCAATCTCATTGATTTTTTTCGAGTGGTTAGTTACTAAGTGCAAATGCCCTCATTTATCCACATATAATCCTCCTGCAAATTTCACTACTAGTCTCTCAAAAACTTCAAAGGCAATTGAATTTCTCAGTCTTGCCACAGGTCTATTGAGTCCATCTAGGTATATAGGTACTCCATGCAAATTGGTAGATACATACTGGAAGGAAGTTCTATAGTCCCCTTCTATCAAAGACATGTCTTTTGAAGAGTAGAAAAAACTATGCATGTCTTCAGATGTACACATTAGATTATTTTTAGAATCAATGGAAGCTTATGAGGATGTGGAGTGGATGCTTCTCTAGATTACGCTCCCTACTGATGAGATTACACTCCTTCAGCTCCCTAAGATATGTCTTGATCTCAAGTTCATTCATGATTCATTTGTCTTCACTTTTGAATGTTTTTTACGTGTGGATGTGGGCCCAAGTGATGTTTTTTAACAATGAATTCCCCAAATGTTACTTCTAGATCAATTAGGGTTTGTTCTAGAACATCCAAGATGCATGATACTTGAGCTTACCCACCATACATGTGTTGGAGTTAGACATCTACGAAAGCACGCGAACAACACAAGGAAGAAGAAGAAGCTTGGAGCTCAACACACAATGCTGAATGAACTATCACTAGAATGTACAAAAAGATAAGTAGCCCGTTAGGCCAATAGGAGTATATACAAGCTGGGGGAAAAAACCTCCTAAAGAGGGAAAAAAGTGCCCTTGGTAGTCCTAGTGTGTCCACACACATCATTACCTAAATATATCAACAAATCCCCCTTGGGAGTGATGCGGTGAACAAGGAGCTGGCACTCATGTATAAGGAAGTGCCAAGCTATGTGGAAATAACTCCCCAAAAGGAAGTAAGCCCAAAGCTTTGCAGAAAGCTTCAAACTTCTCCCTAGGCAGAGCCTTCGTGAAAAGGTCTACAATGTTCTCCTGCGTGGGCACATATGCCAAGCTGATCTCCCCAGCAGAGAACCTCTCCCTGACATAATGATAATGCACCTCAATATGCTTAGTGCGAGCATGGAACACATGGTTCCTTGCAACTGCCAATGCATTATAACTGTCAGTGAAGATGGTGGTGGCAGAAGACTAACCAACACCCAAATCAGCCATAAGGTGTATGAGCCACACACACTCAACAGTCGCTGTGAAAGCTGCCCTATACTCAGCCTCACAAGTGGAAGTGGCCATAGTAGGCTTCTTCTTACTCAACCAAGATATACATGAGCTACCAAGCATGAAGCAAAAGCCACTAGTGGACACACCAGTGTCATAGCAACCGGCCCAATCGGAGTTAGAAAAAGCATGCAAATCTGGCAGTAGTGATCCCCCCTTGGGATAAAACAACTCAAGTAGCCGAGTACCATTCAAGTAGCAAAAGATGCGCTTAACCGCCTGCCAATGCTTGAATCCTGGGTAATGCATAAACTTGCTCATCTGTGAGATAGAAAATTGAATATATGGCTGAGTAATGCATAAGTAAATCAAGCATCCAACAGCCTACCGATAGAGAATAACATCCAATGCATCTCCAACATCATGAAGACTCAGTTGTAAACCTGTCTCCATAAGAGTGGCAATAGGTTTACAGTCTTCAAGGCCAAAACACTGCAATAATCTGTGAATATATTTTGTTTGACACAAAGTCATTCCACCATCAACGTGCATAAACTGAATGCCCAAATAATGATGCAAATGCCCCAAATCAGACATCTCAAATGAGGCATGTAAATCAGCCTTGAAATCAGCAATATGCTTCTCATGAGGACCAGTGAGCAACATGTCATCAACATACACCATAATGATCAGAAGTACATCATTAGCAAGTCAAGAACCTTCATTGGCAGGATCAAGGTATTATGTCTCATTCATTGAGGACCATAGTAGATGGACTATTCTATACTTTATCAAGAGTAAGAATAAAGTGTTTGATTGCTTCAAGAAGTATCTTGCACATGTGGAGAATCATACAAGTAGATCACTAAAGAAGCTTAGATCTGATGGAGGGGGAGAATACTTCTCCAAAGATTTTGATGAGTTCTTGCAAGACAAAGGTATCAAAAGGGAAGTGACTAGTACGTACTCTCCTCAACTAAATGGAATTGTAGAGAGGAGAAACAAGACACTAGTTGGATCAGCCCAAACAATGCTTGAAGAGAAAAAGTTGCCACATTATCTATGGGCAGAAGCTATTTCAAGTGTTGTGTACCTTGTGAATAGACTACCATCCAAATCACTTCAAGGTATGACTCCTTATGAAGCATGGCATGGAAGAACTCAACTCTATTCTTGAGATATTTGGCTATACACACGAGTGACCAAACCCTATCCAATTTCAGATCTATCTAAACTCGTCGGACCCTTAGATCATGGACTTACTTTATTACATCATAGCTCTAAAATCAAAAGAACATGTTTACGTTCTAAAACTCAAGGAACATGTCTCATCTTTGTGGTGGGATCCTTGCCCAAATGATTCAAAAATGTGTTAAAAATGTTAGCAATATTTGAATTGAAATAGAAAAGGAAAAGTTTTGTATTGGAAATACATAAATAAGTAAATAAATAAATAAATAAATAAATAAATGAGAGTGTTAGATAAATAAATAAGAAAAGATAGTGTTAAAAGTTATGTTAAATATCAATTAAAAGGAATGGGGTATCAATATGTGAAAATAGGCTAGTGGATAAAGCATATCTCTTATAAGTCTGAGGTTGTGGGGTATCAAGTACGACACATAGGCAGGTCAAGCATTCAAGTGCGGCACATAGATCTTAAGGAAGCCTTTGTAAATAATCTCAAGGTGGAAAGGGCTCCATTTAATTAGTCTCTTATTCTTTGTATTTTTTATTGTTCTCAAGGGTTTTGAGTTGGTGTGCTCCGTGTGGAATAGCTCAAACCCGATGAAGCTTTCTTATACCATCCACATGGAAGTGGACTACATGGATTAGGGACAATGACTCTATTTGGTTCTTTATCACAAGTGTCTTGAGGGTGGATCTTGAGAACCTTCAAAGAGCAAAGAGGCTCACGAATAAAGGTTTTTGTATGTGAAAGCATGTTCAATACAAAGAGGACATTGATCCGGGTCGTAACGTGAACTTTGAAGAATGTTCCCTATTATGAGACAAAATCAATGCATACAACATCTCTTTGTCTTGCCTCATGTTGGGAGAGTAATCCACTTCCCCTCCCCTCCGATTTGCAAGTTTGAGATGGAAGTGTGGTAACAAGATGGAGAACATCCTGAGAATCAATAAAACCCATGAAATTTATCACTTTGTAAGCAAGAAGTGGTGTGTGAACTGATCACGGATTAGATGGGAATTCAAATTCAAGGACTTATAGCATCCAGTTATTGAAAATAAGAAAATGGTTTTAATATGGTAAATTTTGCATAGGGGGATATGGACCGATGTCAAAACTAGCAAAATTTGTGGTGCATCCCTTTGTGCAAGCGATGCATGAGTGCTAGATAAGACTTGAGATACCCTTTCTTCTCTTGTCCTAAGAGCATTCTACGAGAGACTAACAACTGCTCGAATCAACGAGGACCACAAATGTAACTAGATTCCACAAGTGCATGTGCAATCTCCTCTAGTCCTTTAATATCTTCCACTAGAGTCTACTAGTGGTTGGAGTGATCTTGACCTCCACTTTAGTACCTTCCACTAGAGTCCACTAGTGGTTGCTCTACTCGCCACTCAAGTTAAGTCTCCCTAGACTCAAGTTAACTCATGTTAACCTGATTTAGAAGGCTCTAGAGCTTCTTGGCTCTCCCCATGCTCCCCATGGGGATTGAACCCAAGACCTCACTCTTTCTTGATACTTAACCACTAAGCAAAGTGGATCACTTGTTTAAGAGAGCACATGAAGTTATGCTCAACTCTATTCTTGAGATCTTTGCCTATACACACGAGTGACCAAACCCTATCTGATTTCAGATCTATCTAAACCGGTTGGACCCTTAGATCATGGACTTACTTTATTACATCATAGCTCTAAAATCGAAAGAACATGTTTATGTTCTAAAATTCAAGGAACATGTCTCATCTTTGTGGTGGGATCCTTGCCCAAATGATTCAAATCATGTGTTAAAAATGTTAGCAATATTTGAATTGAAATAGAAAAGGAAAAGTTTTGTATTGGAAATACATAAATAAATAAATAAATAAATAAATAAATAAATAAATAAATGAGAGTGTTAGATAAATAAATAAGAAAAATACATTGTTAAAAGTTATGTTAAATATCAATTAAAAGGAATGGGGTATCAATATATGAAATAGGCTAGTGGATAAAGCATATCTCTTGTAAGTGTGAGGTTGTGGGTTCAAATCCCGTACATTCTAACTAAAGAAAATAAGTAAGCTAACTATAGAAATAAGTAAGCTAACTAGGGAAATAAGTAAGCTCTTATTGGCACTCATTAGTTAGAGATGGTTTGCATATAGCCACATCTTTCGAGCTAACTGATGTCTAAGCCCGACTCTTGACCATACACCTTGCCATCTCCATGAGTGAACTGTTCTTCCTTTCACCAAATTTATTGTGTTGAAATTTATATGGCACTATACATTGATGTTTAATCCCACATTCAACCAAAAATGCATTAAAATCAGAAGACATATATTCCCCTCCCCCTCAATCATAACGAAGGGTGTCCATTTTACATGCTAATAGATTTTTAGCCAAAACCAAAATATATTTAAAGCACATAAAAACTTCCGACTTTTCTTTCCATGGATATACCCATGCATGCCTGGAAAAATCATTCATGAAAGTCACAAAGTAAAGGTAGTTCCCAAAAGAATGTGTCTACAAAGGATCACAAACATCCTTGAGAACAAGTTGTAATTTTGAGTAGCTCATACTAAAACATCTTTTGGAAAGGAGGAACACTACATTTTGCCCAAAATACAACCTTCACAAACATGTTTATCAAGTGCCTTAACTTTTGGTAGAGAGGACACCATTTCAGATAACTAGCAAAATTTAGATGATTGAAGTGTGCATGCCAAAGTTTTCCATCTGACATAGCATGAGAATCTTGAACTACACATGTGAATCATTCACAGATTTTGCATAATCTATGAGCTTATACCACCCATGACATAATTTTCCAAAAGCAATAATGACATCTCCATTTGATAGACCATGAACTATACATTTGTGATCCAAAAATTTCATAACCAAGCCAATCTTGGCTAATGCTCAAACTGATACTGGATTTTTCTTGATCCTTGGCATAAATAAAGCATCCAACAATGTAAAAGAACTACCATCAACGGTAGTGAGAATGATCTTACGAACTCCCATGATAGGATAAGAGGATTTGTTGGTGCATGTGATAGTATTCCCTATAGGGGTAGGCTTAAGTGAAGTGAAGAAATTGTGTTGGGAGGTAATATGTTTGGTTGCTCCACTATCAAAGTACCAAACATCTGAGTCTACCACGCACATACACTCTTCATGAGAATATGGATCATAACTGCAAATAGTAGTAAACGTCCATTCTTCATTCTACACAAGATTAGCAGACTCTGTTTTGGGTGTAGAGGCCTCTGCAATAACCATTCTAGCCTCTTTCTTCTTTGCCACTTTTGCAGCTAGTTTTGGACAACTCTTTAACATGATTATTTCCTTTATGGTATTTTGCAAAACAATTTTTGCTTTTTGTTTTCTTCTCGTCTTTGTCATCCTTCTTTGATTGTATAGAATTAGTAGATTTTTGCTTACTAGTGGATGAGTTCCATTGAACTTTGCCCCTTTGACTAGCTAGGAAATCATGATCTACAACATGCATAATGGACATGTTCTACTTAGATTGATCTTCATGCAACAAAACAAAGACTAACTCCTCAAACGTTAAGGCATTTCGGTTGCCTTTCGTCATCAATCAAAGAGTGGAATCAAAACTCTGATATGAATCTAGAAGATCGTTCAAAACAGTCTACACAAGTGAACTCTCTAGCAAGACTCCATCAATAGAAATCAATTGCTCCTTCAAATCTTTGATCTTTGTCAAAAAACTATCCATGGAATCTCCTTCATTCATGTGCTCGATCTCCAATTGTTTTCAAAGATAAGCAACATGAGCCTCATTCCTTGCCTAGTATAAAGTGGTAAGTGTATCCCAAGCATCCTTTGTTGTTTTGCAGGTGTGAATGTGAGGAATAATGGCATGTTTGACAGACAAGTCTATCAATGCATGTGCTTACGCACCTCTTCCATCCCATTGAAGTTGCTCTGCAATAGGTGCAATAGGAAATGCAGCACGAATAGGAACGTGAAGATCACCATCTTCAATGCCATCTACATCACCTTGAGTAACCATATTTGTAGTTGTAGTAGGATGTTTTTCAACACCCTGCACAATATTCCACAGTCCTTTTGCGATCAATACATGATGCATCATATATTCCCATAATGGGTAATTAGTACCACCCAACTTATCCTCAACATCAAACATACAAAATACATCACTACTTTCAGCCATGGCCACTAACTAAAATACCCTCATGCAAAAAAATGATTGTATCTCAAAAATTTGAACAAAATTACCCTATTGAGTTTTGCTAAACATATAGCAATATTGGAGGTGCTTATACTAGCGAATCGAAGCATGTATATATGTTTGAAAAAACAAGAGGAAATTGCCTACGCAAGCATTGTGATAGTGCACTCAGAGGTTGAAATGAGCTCACATCATGATTTTGAAACCACAAAAAAAAGTCTTTTGTAATCCTAATTGCCTTGATTATGGTCACCAACTTTCATGCGATTCTACGACTCTGACCAAAGGGGTGTCGACTACACCCTAGATGAAATGGTGACCTACTTTGATACCAATTGTTGTATTTTGATGTCTGTGGAAGCATAGGAACAACACTAGGAAGAAGAAGAAGAAGAAGATTGGGGCACAACACACAATATTGAATGTATTACCAAGAAAATATACAAATATAAGTGACACATTGGGGTTATAGGAGTATATATGATCCGAGAGGAAAAACCTCCTAAGGATGGAAAAAGGTACCCCCATGATCCTAGTGTGTTCACACACATCACTACCAAAATATATCAACACATATCCCACAAAGTAGGAGTATGGCAGCTCATAGTCAATACAATGATGATGGCCCAAAGGTGATAGGAGCTCTATGTTTAAGAGTTAACCAAAAACCCAAAAGTACAATTAAAAAGAATCTCATTACAGAGAGTTACAAAGAAGGTTAATAGCCCATTTACTTTAGGTCTTCTTGTTCCCAAAAATAAAGACCCTATGGTCTCTCAAGGGAGGCTCCTTCTTACAATTACAAATTATTATGCCTAAATGGCCAAGGAATTTTTCAATTGACCAATCTTTCTGAGGGTTGTCGAAGTTGGCCAAACATCTTTCTTTCCATATCTTCCAGAGAGCTTCTCCTCTATTTGCATTCTACAAGGCTATGGAGCAACTGATCATTTCTCCATGTAAAGTTTGCTTTCAGTTTATTTGACTTTCTGAAGCAAAAATCTTGTACAAGGCCTTTCAACTAATAAACTCCTTTGGTAGAAAAAGAAAAGATGATAAATTTACTCTCGACCATTGAGCTAGCACTTATAGCATGAATAGCCCCCCAAATTTTGATAGCTTTAACATGAGTCCAACTTTTCATTGAGAATTTTCAACATTAGACCTAATTTTTTTCTTTCACAATGAAGGGATTCCATGGGGATAGGAATTTAATTCCCATATGATACTTGGCTAGTTTAGACACCACTTCTTCTTTAGCGCAACATGATGCTCCATATTCTTCCTAAAATTGGGAATATTTTACAAGATGTTGCCATTGTACCATCTTATACCTTCATCTGAGGTAGATAGGTAGTTAGATAGATAAATGGATAGATAGATAGATAGATAGATAGATAGATAGATAGATAGGTAGATAGATAGATAGATAGATAGACAGATAGACAGATAGACAGACAGATAGATAGACAGACAGACAGACAGACAGAGAGATAGATAGATAGATAGATAGATAGATAGATAGATAGATAGATAGATAGATAGATAGATAGATAGATAGATAGATAGATAGATAGATAGATAGATAGATAGATAGATAGATAGATAGATAGATAGATAGATACATAGATAGATAGATAGATAGATAGATAGATAGATAGATAGATAGATAGATAGATAGATAGATAGATAGATAGATAGATAGATAGATAGATAGATAGATAGATAGATAGGTAGGTAGGTAGGTAGGTAGATAGATAGATAGATAGATAGATAGATAGATAGATAGATAGATAGATAGATAGATAGATAGATAGATAGATAGATAGATAGATAGATAGATAGATAGATAGATAGATAGATAGATGATGATAGATAGATAGATAGATAGATAGATAGATAGATAGATAGATAGATAGATAGATAGATAGATAGATAGATAGATAGATAGATAGATAGATAGATAGATAGATAGATAGATAGATAGATAGATAGATAGATAGATAGATAGATAGATAGATAGATAGATAGATAGATAGATAGATAGATAGATAGATAGATAGATAGATAGATAGATAGATAGATAGATAGATAGATAGATAGATAGATAGATAGATAGATAGATAGATAGATAGATAGATAGATAGATAGATAGATAGATAGATAGATAGAAGTTAGATAGATAGATAGATAGATAGATAGATAGATAGATAGATAGATAGATAGATAGATAGATAGATAGATAGATAGATAGATAGATAGATAGATAGATAGATAGATAGATAGATAGATAGATAGATAGATAGATAGATAGAGAGACAGATAGACACACAGATAGATCAACAAATCCCCCCTGGGAGAGATGCCGCGAACAAGGATCTAGCACTCATGTACAAGGAAGTTCCAAGCTATGTTGAAAGAAATCAATCCACAAAAGGAAGTAAGCCTATTGTTCTAGGCTAAGATAAGCCCATGCTAAGAAGTTCCACCTCCTTAATTGTCAATCCACTGAAGAGATAGGAGTGATATGAAGATCGTGAATGCATGAAGTGAGTGAAGGTGAAGGTGAGAAGCATGAGAATGCACACACACATACACACACACATGGTAGAAACAAGAGAGAAGCAATGGAAGGTCATGAACAAGCTCTATTACTCAACACTATTACAAGCTCTCCAAAAAATACCTCTAATCTCTAACTTGCTAACCTAAAAAATGAGCTCTCTAGCCTTTTTTATAGATTCTGGACTGGTTTTGACCGGTTTCATACCGAGTGTCTGGCATAGTTGAAAAATAAGTTCTAGGGGTCATTTGGAAGTCCAAAGAAGGTCTAAAAATAACCAAAGTTGGTATGGTCATTCTACCTAAGCTCCTCAAGCTCGAAGAATCCTTGGATTGCACAAAATGCAGTTTCTAAATACAAAGTTGGGTGTTTTATGGTACATATGTTACAAGAGTGATAATAATCACTGTTTGAAGTTTGAAAGGAATATCATGTAGTATATTTCTTGAAAAAAAATGAAATTTCTAGTCCCCGTAACTCATTGCACTCCCGTCTTTACATGCTACCTTTGTGTGTCTTTACATGATGCCTCTACGTCAATGCCTTTGGCTACTGCGGGATGTACTACCAACACCCCCTCCCTCTCGTGTCTATCATCCCCGACAAATCCTTGTGATAGGATTTGTGTAATTTAGGTTTGCAAGAGATCCTGGGCTAGGGTGTGCTCTATGTTGTGAATACTTCTTGCGAGTCTAGCTTCTAGTTTAGCCCACTGGATCGCCTGAGGTTTGTTGGAGACCTCTTAATCTCCAAAGATTTGATCTATACTGACTTAACAACACTTCTATGTCAGTTATAAACCAAACTTTACACAAATATTGTTCTCCTTTACCAAAACTTTCATCAACACTTCTCTGAGTGAAGAAGTATCTACTCCAGAGAGTCTGCTTCAAAAATCAACTTCATTACCTGCACAAAACTTCAAATTTCTTCAAGCAAATGATGCACAAGTATTCGCAATACCTTTGCGCAATCATACTAATCATTAGTTCTCAAAACTAATCATCAAAAGTTTAATTTGATCTTTAAGATCAAAGATATGTCATAACTGTCTTCCAGAGGTAGCGCCTTCGACATAGTCAACTTCTCAAGTTGATTTCTCCCAATACAAAACCCGTTTTGCTAAATGCCTTTAGCCATAGCTTCCTTATCTCCTAACTTAGATTTTAAGTGCTCACTCATCAAAAACTTTACAGTATACACTCAGATCTAAGCAAAACACTGAGACGGAAAAGTGCGCTACTCTCAGACTTCAGTTTCCACATTCTACATATGAATGTTCCTATTGATCATCCTCACAGTAGGAGAGGAATTAGATTCTCAAACTCTAGACATAGCTTCATTAACTTCTCAATTAGATGTGTACAAAAGGAATCTTGATCCACATGATCAGACAGAGAGCACTCAGAGAAAAACCTGTCGCTATTTTTGGGAAAAAAACTCTCTACACATCTCTAATACATTTGTCATCTACAAATGACTCTCTCTCACATTTCTTGTCATCATTAACTTATATATACATGACTTTAGACTCATCCCGCGTCTATGACATTGCTCCTTATCATCCTAAGATTTTTGTTCTACTCAGATTACAAGGATTTCCACTTATATGTACATATGTGTACAAGACATCATTCTGAAATTTCCTTCAATTTCTCAAGTGTCTTCCTTCACTTCATTTTGACCATAAGCATTCTTCAAGATCTCTATAATCACCAATTTGTGATTGGTTTGTTCCAACAGCTCCCCCTCAATCACTAATTGTGATTATTCCATTCTTCTTCACTCCTGCCATCTCCTTGAATCTCTATAGCTTAGGTCCATCCAAGCTCTTTGTCATCATATCTGCCACTTGTTCTTTTGTTGGAGTATACATCACTTCAATCTCTTTATCAAGTACCTTTTCCCTCAAGAAATGATACTGAATCTCTATGTGCTTAGTCCTGGCATGAAAAACAGGGTTAGCTGCCAAATACAAAGAACTCATATTATCTCCAAAAATAATTGGAATACTATGATCAGTTTCAAAACTCTTCATCAAGGTCTTCAACCATATCACTTCTTTTGCAGCTTCTACCATTCCTTTATACTCAGCTTCTGTGGATGATAAAGCAACTGTATGTTGCTTCTTTGAACACCAAGAAACTAGCTTATCTCCAATATAACAGAGATACCCATGAGTAGACCTTCTATCATCTGAGTCACCTGCCCAATCTGCATCACTAAACACTTTGATTCTTGTGTCAGAAGTGAATCCATAATACAAACCTTCACTTAGGGTTCCTTTGATATATCTGAGTACCCTTTGGGCTGCAATCCAATGAGTCTTCTTTGGACAATGCATAAATTGTGACAACACACCTACTGCATATGATAAATCTGGCCTTGTCAAGGTAGCATAGATTAAACTACCTACCAAACTCTGATATTTCTTCATATCATTGAATTCTTCACCTCCATACCTGCTTAATTTATGATTTACCTCCAATGGTGTAGTTGAAGTCTTGCAATCTTCCATGTTAAACTTGACTAGAAGATTCTTCAAATACCTCTCTTGTGAAACATATACTCCATGTTGAGTATACACAATCTGCATTCCTAGAAAATAAGATAAGTTTCCCAAATCACTTATCTTAAACTCCTTCTCTATTTGCTTTTTGAGTTCATTGATTCCTTGAGCATCTGTTCCTGTGACAATAATATCATCAACATAAATGCACATGTAAATGTATCCATTTTCACTTGCCTTCACTAGCAAGCTACTATCTGCCTTTGATGCTTGAAAACCACATTCATTTAAGAACTTGACAAGTCTGTAGTTCCAAGCTCTTGGAGCCTGCTTCAACCCATACAAAGCTCTCTTGAGCTTACACACATAATCTGATCCAATTGAATCCATAAAACCTTCTGGTTGCTCCATGTATACTTCATCTGCAATGTATCCATTTAAAAATGCATTTTTCACATCCAATTGTGATAATTTCCATCCCTTACAAGCAGCAATAGCAATCAATGTTCTAATTGTAGACATCTTAGCAACAGGACTAAAGGTTTCATCATAATCTACCCCATAAGTTTGGGCATAACCTTTGACCACAAGTCTAGCCTTGTATCTAGACACCTTACCATCTGCAAACCTTTTTGTTTTATATACCCACTTACATCCTATGACTTTCTGATTCTTTGGTCTTGGTACTAATTCCCAAGTTTCATTTTCAAGTAGAGCATCATACTCTTCCTGCATTGCCTTCTCCCAATTCTGTTTTCCTTTGGCTTCTTCATAAGTGGTTGGATCTTCTTCTGTCTTCACAATGTAAGCATAATCTTTTGTTGTTAGAAAAGATGTATCATAACTATACCTTATAGGTTCTTTCCTTTCCCTTGTAGATCTTCTGATTTCTGCACTTCTCGAAGTTTCAGGCTCATTTGCTTCTAGATCAAATCTTGGCCCTTCTTCTACATGATCCTACAATCTACTTTTAGAGTCAACATCATCAATACTTTCTTCATACACTTTTACTTTTGCCTTTCCTTTTCTTTATATCTCTTCAACACCTGCATAATCATTTGTTGATCCTGTATACCATGTATTTTGCTCATCAAATGTCACATCTTTGGTAACAAGAAATTGCTTTGTGGATGGACTCCACAACCTGTAACCCATCTGTCTATCATCATATCCAATAAACACATACTTCTCTGCTTTTGGTTCTAGCTTATGTCTTAATTGTGAAGGAACATAAGCATATGCTACACATCCAAATACCTTACAATGATCAAGAGTAGGTTTCTTACCCCACCATGCTTCATAAGGGGTTCCTCCATCCAAAGCTTTACAAGGTAACCTATTCACAAGGTATGTTGCAGTATTAATAGCTTCTGCCCATAAGTAATTTGGACAATTCTTTTCCTTCATCATGGCTCTTGGAAATTCTACAAGAGTCCTATTTCTCCTTTCTGCTACTCCATTCTGTTGAGGAGAATACCTGCAAGTTACTTCTCTTTTTATACCTGCATTCCACAAATAATCATCAAACTCTTTAGAGAAATACTCTCCCCCTCCATCTGACCTTAACCTTTTAAGCTTTTGCCCTGTGATTATTTCTGCATAGGCATGAAAATGTTTGAATGTCTTGAAAACTTTTGATTTATCCTTGATTACATATAAAGTAATCCACCTGGTTGCATCATCAACAAACAACACATAATATCTGGATCCATTTATGCTATAGTCCCTTGAGGGACCCCATAAATCTGTATGAACCAATTCAAGCATATTTGAATGCTTGTACCCTGATTTGTTGTAAGAACCTTTATGTGCTTTACCTAATTGACAAGCTTCACACTTGTACACCATATGTTGCCCTTCAACATTCGGCAATCCAAGCACCACCTGATTCTTTGACATTACCTTTATAGCTCTCTCATTGAAATGACCTAACCTTTTATGCCATAGGTCTAATTCAGACACCTTTTGACTTCCATAAGTAAATAATGCATGTCCCACATTACCTTGGACTTTGAGAGTGAACAATCTTCCTTCCTTTTTTCCTGCAATTATGTTTCTATATCCCTGATTTGGATCTTGCACATAAACACCATCATTTGTGAATCTTACCTCATATCCTTTCTCCACAATTTGCCCTACACTTATCAAATTTTTAGGAATAGTAGGAACATAAAGTACCTTGCTCAAAAGTGTACTTCCACTCTTTGTCTTCACTGATCCAATGCTTTCCACTTTATGTTTGGTATTGTCACCTGTTTGAACTGTATGTCCATTCACCTTTGCTTCCATATCAGTCATCAAGGATAGATTCCCACTCAGATGGTTGCTACATCCTGAGTCAATATAAAACACTCTTTGATCTTCTCCCATTGATTCATGAGTTGCATTCAAGATAAGAGTCATATCATCCTTCTGATCTGATGCATAATTATAATAATTGTTGTTGTAGGACTGAGATTGGAAGTTTCTTCCACCTCCTCTACCATATGATGTCCTACCACCTCTTCCTCTGAAGTTGCCTCTTTGGTTTCTGCCTCCTCTACCTCTTTGATTATAATTCTGATTATTGCTTCCACCATTTTGATTGTTATACCAACAATCATTTGCCAAATGATTTGTTCTGCCACAAATCCAACAAGCTTTAGCATTATCTTTGTTCTTACCTCCTCTTCCTTTACCTCTGAAATTCATCTTTCCTTTTGTGAAGTTAGCTTGACTTGAAGTCCCTTCATCATCAGTCGATTGCTTTCCTTTGCCATTCTTTTTCTTGTCCTTGGAGTACATAGCTTGGCTTGCACTTCTATCATTGTCTCCTTTAATGTCCTGCTCAAAAGTTAGCATGTGTCCTAGCAATTGATTAAGATCAGGAGTAAAGTGATCAAGTGACAACTCTATGGACAATATGAAAGGCTTCCACTTCTCATCTCCTCTCAGACCTGTAAGTATTTGTCTTACCAACTTTTCCTCTTCAATGTCTTCATCCACTGCTCCCAAGCTATCTGCAATATCCTTCATCCTTGCCACATAGTCAGAAATTGATTGTGAGCTCTTCTTCTTGAAGGTTGTGAACTCAGCCCATAGTGAGGACTTCCTTGACTTGGTTGTATTTTGGAAATGCTCTTCCAAAGCATTCCAAACATCTGTTGCACTTTCCAAACCTCTAATGTGAGGTAGAAGATAATCATTTACAGCCATATAAATGATACTCCTTGCTTGAGCATCCTTTCTCATCCAAGTCTTCAAATTTGCAAGCTCTTCCCTAGTTGGAATACTAGGATATGCAAATTCAGGTTTTTCTTCATCTCCTGTAATGAAGGCCATCAAATCTTTACTCATGAGGTGTGCCTCCATCCTCATGGACCAAGCTGGATAGTTCTCCCTATCTAGCTTATCAATCTGCAAGCTTTCTCCCATCCTTGACCTTCTGTATCTGCAATTACTATGGTTTATGAGGATAAAGTGTACCTTTAATATGAGCTTTGTCCTTCTTGATTCTTTTCGAACTCGTGCTTTGAACTTCTGCAGGTTATCTTCAATAATTTGTCCTTGTCCTCCTTTAGATTTGGAAGAACTCCAATATCTGCACCAATCAAAACTTCAATTGTCTTTTCTTCTCTTGTATTTCACCTTCAGCTCTGATACCACTGTTGGAGACCTCTTAATCTCCAAAGATTTGATCTATACTGACTTAAGAACACTTCTATGTCAGTTATAAACCAAACTTTACACAAATATTGTTCTCCTTTACCAAAACTTTCATCAACACTTCTCCGAGTGAAGAAGTATCTACTCCAGAGAGTCTGCTTCAGAAATCAACTTCATTACCTGCACAAAACTTCAAATTTCTTCAAGCAAATGATGCAGAAGTATTT
>CM035442.1:120749078-120751578 GCA_020310875.1 Ceratopteris richardii
ATCTCCATGCAATATTTGTGGCTTGTCTAACCATACTACAGATGAATGCTACAAAAGCTACAAGAACCAAAGAGGAAGAGGTCACCAAAGAGGAGGATACTCTCAAGGCAGAGGCAGATTCAATCAATCTCAAGGCTACCATGGCTACAACAATAATTACAACAATAGCTACAATCACAATAACAATTATCAAGGTGGATACAGGAACAGAAAGGATTACAACAATTATGCAGAGGATCAAGATGATTCCTTGTTGATTATGAACATGACATCTAAATTAGGTATCAATGATGATCATTTGTTCTATATTGATTCAGGTTGCTCTAACCATGTAGCTGGAAATGTTGCCTTACTCTCTGATTTGGAAGAACCTAAAGGCAAGCACCAAGTGCAGACAGGTGATGACACTAAACATTCAGTGGTTAAAGTAGGCAATGTCAAAACAAGTGATGATAATCAGAATTTACTAAGCAGAGTATTGTATGTTCCAACAATCACCAAGAATCTGATGAGTGTAGGTCAGATTGTTGAAAAAGGTCTACAAGTCAGGTTCACTCAACATGGTGCATATGTGGAGGATCCAAGACATGGATTCAGAAGGATAGCCAAGGGAGAGAAATCAGGTAGATTGTTTACCTTTGAACTTGAGGATACTAAGAATATTGCATTATACAACTACAAGGACCAAACCCTATCAGAATTGGAGATGTGGCACAAGAGATTAGGTCACATTGGAGAGAGGACCATAAAACAAATGAGTAGGGATCAATGTGTGCTTGGGATACCTAATGTATCCAAGCAACACATGATATACAAGTGTGGGGCTTGTCAACTTGGTAAGTCACACAGATTGCCATATACCAAAAAAGGTTGTATGCATGAAGACTACTTGGAATTGGTGCATACAGATGTTTGGGGACCAAGCAAGGAGCCATCCATATCTGGATCAAGGTACTATGTGTCCTTTATTGATGACTATAGCAGATGGACTGTCTTGTACTTCATGAAACATAAAGATGAAGTATTTAATTGTTTCAAAAGGTATCTTGCATTAGTTGAGAATCAAACAGGTAGACATTTGAAGAGACTAAGGTCAGATGGTGGTGGAGAATACTTCTCCAATGACTTTGAAGATTTTTTGCAGGAAAGAGGCATCAAGAGGGAGATTACCACAAGGTACTCACCTGAACAAAATGGGGTAGCTGAAAGGAGGAATAGACTCATTGTAGAGACAGCTAGGTCTATGCTTAATGAGAAAAAACTACCAAATTATCTTTGGGCAGAGAGTGTATCTACTGCCACATACTTAATCAACAGGTTGCCATCAAAGACACTTGATGGAATGACACCCTATGAGGCTTGGCATGGTAAGAGACCATCTCTGGATCATTGCAAGATCTTTGGGTGTGTTGCATATGTGCATATTCCCTCACAGGTAAGGGGAAAGCTAGACCCTAAGGCTGAAAAGTGTATTTTCATTGGTTATGATTTGAATAAAAAAGGATACAGGTTCTATAACCCCTCAAACAAAGGCTTCAAGGTAAGCAGAGATGTCATCTTTGATGAAATGATTCATGGTATGAAAATGAGTGCAGGAAAGTTAGCCTACCTTATGATATGGAAGAAGACTTTCCAAAGCTTATCAGGCAAGAACCAACTCAGAAGGAGGACACAAGTTCAGATGATGAAGACACCATCAACATTGAAGAATTCAAGGCTTGGAAATCCAAAGGGAAGATGAAGATGAAGCAACTTGAAGACAATCCAGAATCCTCAACTCAAGCTATGAGGAGATCTTCAAGAGAAAAGAAGAAACCTATTAGGTATGGGTATGATACTTCACTTGTAACCAAGCACTCTGTATATCTTGCAAAGGATATCTTGAATGAAGAACCAGGTACATTTGAGGAAGCTATTACTAAACCAGAATGGAAGGAAGCAATGGATGAAGAAATGGAGGCTCTCAAGGAGAGTGATACTTGGGACTTGGTACCCAAGAAGGACTCCATGAAGGTGATAGGATCCAGATGGATCTACAAACTCAAGAGGAACTCAGATGGTACAATAAACAGGTATAAAGCTAGGTTGGTAGCCAAGGGTTTTGCACAAACCCAAGGCATTGATTATGAGGAGACATTTTCTCCTGTGGCCAAGATGCCAACTATCAGAATTATGGTGAGTGTAGCTGCATCCAAGAATTGGAACATGTACCAATTGGATGTGAAGAATGCATTCTTGAATGGATGGATATCTGAAGAGGTCTACATGTCACAACCACCTGGCTATGAGGATCCCAATAAGGTAAATCATGTTTGTAAATTAAAGAAGGCTCTGTATGGATTGAAGCAGGCACCTAGAGCATGGAATTACAGGTTGACAACCTATCTCTTGGATCAAGGATTTGTGATGAGTAAAGCAGATACTTCATTGTTTATACAGAAGAACAATTCAGAGGTAATATACTTGTGTGTCTATGTTGATGACATCATTATTACAGGAA